>SNQJ01S0058055.1:7260-30740 GCA_010110895.2 Picea sitchensis | reverse complement strand
TATTTTATTTATGTTGGCTTTATTCCATTAGTTGTAATTATACCTCCTAGTCTCCTATATATACCAAGGAGACATTTTCATTTGGAATCATCTGGGATTTGTACATTTATGTGGGCATAAGGAGGTTGCCCCCTCGAAGAGGCTTATTATCTGAATTTCTCTCTTTTTCAAGGCGTTGAGTACTTATTCTGAGGTTTTTCTATGCTATATTGATATTTGGTTCTTAACAAATTGTGGTCAAATACGAAACGCATGTTCGACATCATCCCACAGTCCAATCAGATACTCAAGTAATAAAACTTCTTTCTTCATCTTTTGTATTTTGAAATACTTGAGGAGGCCACAATTCCTCAAAGCGGCCCTTGTTTGAGGTTTTTGAAATGCGGCTATATCGTCAGCTCGTGCTCACGTTATTTCCATTCGATCATGGTTCTAATCCGTGTAAACTGCAAAAACATACATTTAAAAGCGTTTAGTCAATCTCTCATAGCAAAAAAATGGGTATTTTTAGCATAAAAAACAACTCTTTTTTTTTTGCAGTTCTACGCCGACGTTCCCCTAATATTATTCACAGGGTGCTAGCTCTCCCCTGGCACACACACCAAGGCACTGAAAACACGATTGACACTCCCCTCACCCCTTTGATGGAGCGTCGATCTAGTTTGGCGCATAGGGATTCCTAGGGAGGCCAGGACAACCTAAAAACTACCTAAAATACAATTCTAAACCATGAGAAATGACTAGAATGGTTAAGTGACCAACCTGGTCCAAACATATGTGAAAACGGTCAACCACAACTCTGGTGCCCACAGCTTGAAAATCGCCCTCTAAGGTTGAAAGTACCAAAGCTAGAAGAAATTGGTGAAAATGAAATGGTAAATAAGATTTCCAACCCTATTTCACTATTATAGGGTTTATTTTTGCTAATATAAGTTTTTTTTGGGTTTTTAAATCTTTTTTGAGGAGTCACTAATACCCTGGATGCAGATTTGTCTTTACTTGCAGGCCTCAAAGCAATATCTTTTTTAAACCTTGTAACACTAACGAGCACGGTCTTTGGTCTTTCTTACGCTTGAAAAAACACGAGAATGTAACCAAGTAGACTTTTATCTCTTTTTAGGACTCGTGAAGGTTACACGAAAAAGGAAACCCCCAGAGTCTCCTTTAAGCTCTTTTTAGAGTCTCTAAACATGAAAAGATTGCCAAGTGATCTTGCTTCCTTTCACAGTCGTTTAAAAGGTTTTGAAAGGGCATCTCCCAAGTAGCAGTTTTTCTCTTTTTCAAACTTTGGAGACTAAATTTACGAAAAAGGACAACCCTGGAAGTCATCTTTATGTTCTTTTCAGACTCTCTAAACATGAAAAATCACTGAGTTTTCCTTCTCTGGATTCATTAAAAATCACACATTGAAGGGCCCATATGGGACCGAACCCTTACTTCTTCCATTTCTGTAAAAAAAGGAAGAGGAACTTGCCGAAGGTGAGTTATATCGAGCATGTGTTATCCTCCTTGAGCTAGTAAAAACAAAAAGAGGTACTCGTCTATCTGGATGGGGTAAAAAATTGAAGGAAGCAAGCCAAGCCATTTTTAGAATTGTCACAAGTCACTCTTGTAGTCGCCCTTGAACATGACACATTTTTTTTACATACACTTTAATCCACTGAACCTTTGCACTGAACTAATCCCCTGAGTATTTTTACTCCTTTGGGTCACCCAACAAAAGTCACAATATCCACTGCATCATGTTTTGGTCCATGTTACGTTTCTGCTGCTTGTGCCTCAGTGTTCAAGGGAAGTATCCACCTCGAGAGTCAACCATCACAAATTTCTAGTTTCAATACCCGTGTTAGTCCATACTCAGTTGATTCACCATCTTACATCTCTATGTGAGTTTCGTGTCATTGATGAGGGATACATCAAGGCCCTGCTTCGACGAGTCTTTTCCTGTCGACTTCAACACATTATCCAGGAAATTTTTCTTAGAAACCAGTTAGTACCTTGGGACCTGCATGCCTCAATGGTAGGCCTCCTCGCATATGATAGTAGGTTTACATCATTGAACTCTGATCAGATGATTCCACGAATGTTCAACTTCAACTCATTTATTCACATTCTTTGGATTGTACTAGGGTACCTTGGGAGTCATTGACATCATTGGTGATTTCCCTCGCACTTGTTAACGATTTACCTCAATGACCAGTAATCAAGTGGTTTCTACCATGTTCAACAACAAAACATCTATTCACATGGCTATATTCGTAGCACATCGGGATTGGGACGAAGACCCTGGGTTGAGCATTCAATCTGATATTTTCTTTACCCAGGCTATGAAAGGAGATCATTTGAGCATGTTGATATATACACTGTCACATAGATCCACATTGTATTGGTCCGTGGCTATGTTTTATCATCTTATATATCCACTGTGTATTTCTTGTGGTTACGATCAGTTCATTTCATGGAGGTATAGATCCACATTGTATCTTTGGTGGCTATACCCTTAGTCAGTATGATTATGGATCCATAGTGTCTTTGGTGGTGGCCATACCTTGAATCATTTATGACTCAAGCATAGGTATACCTGCCTTGGGTTTGAAACATATGATAACATTTGTTTGATGGTTGTTTGTAGCTTCTACTAGGTTCTCCGACTCCATACCCTTGCTTCAAAAATATACAAAGCACTTCAGTCATCAACTTCCATCTTCTGACCTCGCACTTTGGGGGGCAATCTGTTACACGTCAAAATTTCTCACTTCGATAATGTCCCATTATCATTGTCGCAAGTGTCACATTTTTTTTCTCAAGTGTCGCAAAATTCACATTCTCCTCCTGCATGTGTCGCATTGTGGACGACAACATAAGAACACTTGGTACATCCTCTAAGACTTGTTAGAAGAGGAAAACATGTTATTTGGCAAATCTTACAAACTTTTTACCTTGAAGAATGATCATCTTAAACTAGTTTTTGGAGATCAACGCTCCCCTGCTCACATGCAGGGAGTGTTAGCGCTCCTTTTCCCCTTATCAGGGAGCATTATAGCGCTCTGTTTCCAGCTTTAAGGGAGCGCTGATATGTTGAGAGAATATTGGGGAAGAATCCCCCTTATCTCTAAGGACAGTTAAAAATCATCCCAGTTAGTTTGTCTCGAATTCAAGTTATAGGTTGGATCTAGGGGAAATCCCTCAACTAGTGGAATCATACCCTCAACTTATTCCAATGATAGCTAAGGTGGTTGAGCCTCTCAAAGGCTATATAAGGAGGCATTCTCATGGTGAAAAGGGGGAGAATATCAGTGAAAAGTATTTTCATTCTGATCGTGGGTCTTTTGAGAAAGAGTTTGGACAAGGAGGACTTGGTGAGGCTGTTGCATCGACATCTACAGGTTGTAAGTAGCTTGTTATGTTCTCATTAATATATGCTTGTCCTGTTTCCCTTCAAGTTTGTGTATGTTTACGTAGGCTTGNCTCTTCTTGATAAATCTAGTTTAAACTAATCTTGGAAGAATAGGAATCATGCATTGCCTTTGTTGTCTATTGAATTGCAGAACTCATTAAATGGATTGAAGATCAAGTTCATCCTGGACCGAGAAAGGACAAGCTTAAGAAAAAGGTACATCATGCTTTCTTCCTCTTTTTCCTTTGAATAGTTTATCTACAAAGGAATGTCAGTGTTCAATGTTAACATTTTTTTGTCTTGGTCATAGGGGTCTAAGATCCAAGAGGACATTCACCTATCCGCAAGGGAATTTTCCTACAACATAATATACTACCCGCCCAACCTACCCTGCAAGGTTAGGACCTCCAAGACACATAAGCAACACTCAAGCCCAGGTTCCAATTGATTTTAACCATTCAAGGTCTCAAGGCTGGCGACTCTTCTGAAGAACAAGGAGGTGTCTACATCCCACTAACACAATCAATCCCAAGCAACTAGCGAATAAAAAACAACAATAATAATCAAATTTAGAGATCCATCAATCCCAATTCACAATTAAACATGGTGCACACGTAATCATTCACATAACTCATCATATCAAATTTTCACTTCACGCAAGAAGTCTAATGTCTACAACAATCATTCATTAATAAATTAATGGCGCAATTAAAAGTTGTTAATCCATCATTCATTAATACATTTAATGACCCAAGTAAAGGTTGCTAATCCATCATACGACAACATCAGAGAAGGCACCAGGTAAACGACTGTATTTTGTTGCATAAGGAAATCTGATCATATACATAAAATCATACATTGCCTAGAGTTGAGGCAAAAGAGTATCATCATTTAATTCATTGCTCAAAATATATAAGGTCTAGCAACCATTCACCACATCACAAATTCATTACACGCAAGTAGTCTGAAATATTTAACTAACATTCAAGACATAAAAAACCATTGCACAAAAAGTCAGAGATCTAAACCATCATGCATGACATAAAATCCATAAGTGCGAGAAGTCCGAGATCTAAACCAAAATCCAATTGCGCAAGAATCCCAACATCTAAAATCATTATTTATTACATAATTCCAATGGCGCAAGAAATCTAAAAATCTTTAACTATAATTTATGACATACAATCCATTGCGCAAGACGTCCGAAAACTAGAACCATCATTACTGAATAAATCCAATGGCGCAAGAAATCCAAAAATATTTAACTATCATTTATGACATACAATCCATTTGCACAAGAGACTCAAGTACTTTTCTTAACCACTCTTCTATAAACATTTGCTAAAACAAACATTAATAATAACCCTTCATCATAAACAATTAATAAAAACCGACATTTAATAATGAACATTATTATGAGCATTTAATAATAACCGAACATTAATAAATGCTTGTATAAAACATTAATAATAATCGTTCATCATACCAGTTAATTAAATAGAAATCAATGATGAACATTATTATAAGCATTTAATAATAACATTAATAAACGCTTGTACAAAACATTAATAATAACCGTTCATCATAACAGTTAATTAAATAGACATTAATGATGAACATTATTATAAGAATTTAATAATAACATTAATAAACGCTTATGCAACCAAAAATAACCATTCATTAAACAATTAATAAAACAAACCTATAATAAAGAACCTTTATTATGAGAATTTAATACTAATAACGAACATTATTAACACTTACCCAACATTTAATGATAACCATTCATTATGAACAGATAATAAGGCAAACATTTAAAGCTGAGAATTTATTACAAGCATGGGTAAGCGTTTAACGAGACTAGACACATCGATTATCAACTACGCCCCTTTACCCAACTAATTAGGTGGCATAAAATGTTAAGTCTCTAGCTATACAGGGAGGTTTCACCATACCCACCCAGGCGCCTTAATTCAATCGCTCAACAAGGAGTAAAAGGAGGGNCCAAGGAAGAAAACACCAACCATTTCCTGGAAACATGTAGAGAATTAAGGGTTGGGTAAACACGTGGCACATGGACAATCAATGCAGAGAAAGGAGTGGAAATTCACAGAGAAAAAACTGGAAAAAAAACGTAGAGGCATCAAGCTCCAATGTTGGGGTTTTTTTCTCAATCCATGGTTGAACCTCACAAAGAAGGCAAAGAACATAATGAAAAATCACTGAGGCAACATGCTACAATGCTGGGTGATTTTTATGCTCAAACATAGGGTTTAACCACATTAATAAAGCAAAGAATACACAAAAAAATCGCAGAGGCAACATGCCCCTATGTTGGGCATTTTTTTTTCCAAATGTAGGGTTTAACCACATTAATAAATCAAGGAAAACACAACAAAATCATAGAGTCGACATGTTCCTATACTGGGCATTTATTTTTTTCTCAAACGCAGGGTTTAACCACATTAATAAAGCAAGGAATACACAACAAAATCGCAGAGGAAACATGCTCCTATGCTGGGCATTTTTTTTTCTCAAACGTAGTATTTAACCACATTAATCAAGAAAGGAATACAGAGAAAAATTGCAAAGGCAACATGTTCCAATGCTGGGCATTTTTTTTTCTCAAACATAGGGTTTAACCACATTAATAAAGCAAGGAATACACAAAAAAATCATAGAGGCAACATGCTCCTATGATGGGCATTTTTTTTTTGCTCAGAACGTCAGGTTTTAATCGCATAAAGAAAGAAAACAAATACAAGGAAAAATCGCAGAGGAGAAACACTGAGTGTTAAGGGGGGTGTTTTTGTAGCGCCTAGAGTAGTGAGGTCGCTGNGACGATGGCCAGGGTAATGTAAATATATAACAAAAATTTCCAGCAAAACTCAGAAAGGGACTATGCCCAACAATATCAGACATCCATTACAATTCCATCAACAAATAAATCTATGTACACTTTCTAACTAATTTACAACTGCAACTTTAAAAAAATGTGTAGTGTAACCGATTGATGGCTTGTTGATGTTCTTCGACTGCTGGTGATCCTCCTCGCTCCTGCTTTCTAATCGCTAAGACCTCACCGATACCTCTCAGCTAATGCTAGGGGTACTCTTCCTCCCCCTGAGCCCCCTGAGCCGCAAAGGGGCCATGCACACAAAACCAGAGAATAAGCTAGCTCTCATCTCACCTTGCAAGGTCAAGCTACCAATCTCAAATCGAGTTGGGTATCCCAACTCCCACAAGAAAAATCAATCAAGAAAAATCCGATTGCATAAACTTACGCATACCATTCATCCTCTTCTCCTCCTCTCCCCCATTACTTTTATAGAGTTCTTCTTAGTAACACTTGCCAATTGCACATTAAATAATAAATTCATTTTATTAAAAATTAATTAGGAAAAACTCTCCCCCGTACACTTGTCACCCGATCCCTTAGTTGCACCAGAAATTAATTTAATTAATTAAATTAATTTGCCAATTTCCCCCACCCACCTAAAAGTGTTCCTAAAAACGCTCCTTGCTGTCCCTTTATTCCCTCAATTTCACTTAATGACTGACGCCTTTCTTAAAGCTTATGTGAGTTTTATTTAGGAAAGTTCTCTAGACTAGATTCATTTCTATGTTCCACATTCCTTTTGCATTTAATTTCCCCTTTTTGTCTAACTTCTAATTTAGCAAGTTTTGCACATAAACAACAATTAAATTTAGATAAATTATTTCTCCTTTAAAATTATAAATTTGATTTTTTTTTTCATCCCCCCCTTTATTCATTGCTTAATTAATTTTTAGTCCTTGTATCCTACTTAGACCTAGGCTTTAATTTCAACTAGGCCTAGAAATTTTTAAGGGAAACAAATTCATAACTAATATGCTTTACTCATACAACATTTATTTTAAGGCTGACCATGTAAAAATAAAATATTGTTTTCTAGGAACCTAGGTTCATTGACTCACCAGTGTTACAAATCACAACGTTCCCTTCAGGATGCACTATGTGCTCCATGTTTTCCACTCGCCTTTATTCATGTTTCATTTATGCGACATGCCCTTCAAGATGCACTACGTGTTCTAAGGGTGCTACTCTCCTTTTGACTGATTTTGGTAGGCGTCCAACCCTTGGAGTCAATACTCTATCAGGAGACCTTATGGGAGACTAAGTGCCTCTAAGGAATAAGGACCCTGCCTTATTGCGTGCCCCTTAGAATCTTCGTGAACGAATTTCTCAGTTTTCCCTCATGGCATCGTGGATCTCTCGAACTAGGTAATCATTAACCTATAGTTTGATCCACGACAAGAGTGCTAGTAGGTTGTGGCATGGCTGTTGCCAGACCTCTCCCTCAATATATCTAGTTTTTGTGCATGGCCCCTTTACTCATAATGTGAGTCTTATTAGCAAGCAATCATCAGCCTGCATCCATCAACAAAACATGTCATCGATCCATAAACAACATCATAATATACCTAGTCATATGTCACATATGCAATAAGAAAAATACTCAAACCATATACAGTCCAATCCCTGACTCTATCCGGAGTCCAAGGAGGTCCATTGATTTCATCAACATCCTCAATCTGTCAAGAGTCCTGCACACTCAGGAGAAACCGATCAATAGCACATGTCTATACACAAATAACATAACATGATATCATAATCCACAATCTCATCATCATAATTCATAAGTGAAGCAGACAATCATATAATGAACGGGATCACTTGCACACAAGTTTCCTCAAAGAATAAGTCACATATAGTGCTCACAAGAGAAGAATGTTACATACACCCCCTCTTGTTTTAAACTTCGTCTCGAAGTTTCCCAGTATACAATTGCAGAAATAAAGTATCTGGCAATATCTAAATGTCTAGCTATCAAACAAAAATGGAAACTGCTGATGCATATCATATGCGTCCTCCTAGGTAGCCGAGTGTGGACTATAATTGTCCCACTGGACCTTGACTTGATCGACTGTTCGATGCCATAACTATTGAGTGTGATGGTCCAAAATGAGGATTGGCTCCGCCGTGAGCGCACCCTCGTCCGATACCTGCAAAGAAATCATGTAAATCAAATGTGTAGGATCACTAACATAATGTCTCAAAACAGATACATGAAAAACATCATGCATACGCCTCAAAGAATCAAGAAATACTAGTCGATAGGACACGGGCCCCTTCCTTTCCACAACCTCAAAATGTCCCATGAACCTAGGAGAGAGTTTAGTACCCTTTCCAAACTTGATCGAACTCTTTTGCAGTTTCACCCGCAAGAAGACTTGATCGCCAACTTCATAACTACGGTCAGTGCGATGCTCATCGACATAAATATTCTGTCGATCCTGCACTTCCTTGATCCTTTGTCTTATTGTTTTCATTTTCTCTTCCATTTCTTGGATCGCTTCTGGTCCTACCAGGACCCTATCCTCATGTTGATCCCAACTCAAGGGCATCTGACAAGGTCTCCCATAAAGAAACTCGAATGGCACCATATTAATGGTGCTTTGATAGCTGTTGGTGTATGAAAAATCTACCAATGGAAAGAACTCTTCCCAACGCTTCTATTGGTCCATCACATACATACACAACATATCCTCCAAGATTTGTTTCGTTCATTCTGTTTTCTCGTCTATCTACAAGTGATATGCGGTACTAAAGTTAAGTTTCCAAGGCCTCTTGGAAACTAGTCCAAAATCGTCCTGTAAACATCGATCCTCGATTGGACATGATCATCTTAGGCATGCCATGCAACCTCACAATATCACTGATGAAAACTCTAGCTATGTCTGGTGCCTGATACATCGTATGCACATGGATAAGATGCAAACTCTTAGTTAGACTGTCAACTACCACAAAAATTGAGTTGTGCCACCTTTCCTTCAACGACAATCCAACAATGAATTCCATTGAAATGACCTCCCATTTCGATTCTAGAATAGCACGTGGCTGTAGTAATCCTGCCGGATGTCTATGTTCAACCTTCACTTTTTGACATTCTAGACATCTCGCCACGTAGTTGACTATGTCCGCCGTTATTCCTTTCCAGAAGAAAAAGGGTTTAAGGTCTTCCCTCATCTTCATGACTCTAGGATGAGCCATGTATATTGCTCTATGAGCTTCATTTAAGATCAAACTTCTCAATTCATTGTTGGGTGGTACGTAAATCTGATTATTATATCTCATTAATCCATTGTTGTCCATAATAAATCAGTCAAATTTTGGTACCAACATGGTGTTTTGTTCGATAAATTATTTAACCTCTTGATACCAGTCATCGTCGCACTGTATAGTTAGAATATTTTCACGTAGATTCGTTTGAAGAGGTATCACTGAAAATATGTGTGGTCTCCGAATAAACACATCAACCACTCTGTTCACTATTCCTTTTATGTCGGTAATCTCAAAATCGTACTCGCTAAGTAGTTTCGACCAACGCTTTTGTCGCGCGTTGAAGTCACTTTTCATAAAAATGTGTTGTAAACCACAATGGTCCATTTTTAGTTCAAATTTTCGTCCGATCAGGTAGTGTCTCCACACTCTCGGGGAATACACAATGGCTAATAACTCCAATTCATGCATCATGTAGTTCTCCTCATGCTTTCTTAACTTTCTTGATATGTAAGCGATCACTCGACCATCTTGCATCAAGACTTCGCCTAAGCCTTCCTTCGATGCGTCAATGCATACCAAGAAGTCCTCGTCCATGTCAGAGAATTTTAGTATCAGGGTGGTCGTCAACAACTCATTGAGCCTTCGAAATGATTCCGTGCATTTCTCGGTCCACACAAAATTCTTGTTCTTCTTCTGCAATTTCGTAATCAGATTTGCTATCTTCGAAAAACCCTCGACGAACCGTCGATAATATCTCGCTAGACCCATGAANAGATAACATGCCCTAAATAATGAATCTTCGATTGATAGAAAGAGCACTTTGACAGTTTCCCATAGAATTTGTTTTCTCGTAGACACTGTAGTACCAAGCGCAAATGTTCGCCGTGTTCTTCCATCATCCGAGAATAAATAAAAATGTCATCAATGAATACTTGAACGAACTTATCCAAGTATTCGTGGAACACCCCATTCATCAAGCTCATGAATACCCCTGGGGTGTTAGTCAGTCCAAACGGTAAANNTGAAGGTGGTGTTAAGAACGTCTTCCTCCTTGATCCATAACTGGTGATACCCTGATCTGAAGTCAATCTTTGAAAACATTATCATGCCCTTCTGATGCAGGAGCATCGCCAACAAGCGCAAGTGGAGGACAACTGGATATACACCAGCACGCATTTTGAAGACATTTTGAAATTTAAAAGATGAACATTAATGTAATAGTTGGAAGGATGTAATTACTCTTAAATGTTTTGGGGATTGTAATGCAGATCTTGAGCGTTGCTCTCATCTGTCGGTTGTAGGAATTTAATGTAATAAATGTAAAGTAGTTGTAGCCTTTAATTCAATAAGATAGTTTAGAGTTGTAGGAGGGAAAACTCAAGAAAGCTCCCTCGTATGTATTGTAGGATTATTCTCATTGTAAGGGCAGAGGAGTAGAGAAAGAGAGAATAGGAGAGTAGAGAAGAACAAATATTGTAGAAGTTGTTTGAGAAGATAGTTGTTGCTATAGAAACCATGTACAAAACCACTTGAATTAATATAAGAATGCTTTGATCCAATTTCATGGTGTTGTTATGGTTACTGTTTGCATCTATTGAATGGTATGTTTATAGTTTGCTTATATGCTTGGTTATGCATTTGTTTCAATGATTTATGTGTATTATTTCATGTTGAATGTATGAAGTCTGTGAGAGGGAGAGTATAAGTTCCAATTGCTTCTCTTCTCAAGAATTCCTGTAAGGAGTGCAGTGAAAGTCCGCAAGGAGTGCATCGACGAGTTTTGAGTTTTATCTCAGAAAAGCTCAAGAGAGATAGAGTTGTTCTTATACCAAAAAAAGTGCAAGTATAACACAGAGCCGTGAAAGGTGTGTGCAGGCTAAGAAAAGTCTTAGAATTTTCCAACCCAAGGGAGCAGTTGAAGAACTTATGGCACAAGGAGTGCACAGAGTTGGGATATATCAGATAACCAGGGATTACCGTGAGGGCCGCAAGGAGTGCGCACAAGAATTCCTTAGAATCCTTGAGTTTGCAACAAGAATCAAGCTCGGGAGGGATAGAGATTGGGAAAATCCAAAGGATAGACGAGGGTTGAAGTCACCTCACAGAAATCAAGCTCAGGAGGAAAGACGCTGAGTTATTTGGCGAGTAACTATTGAGAGCCTGACGGACGGTGGAAATTCTCGGAAGGTGAAACAACGATTTCCATGGACCGTTGGATCCAGTAGATCTGCAGAGAGGATAAGACCAAGTGTTTTTCAACACTCACAATCTCAGGAGAGATAGCAACCATTAGATCCAGAGGAGCGTGAGCCGTTGATTGGGTGCTCTGAAATATCGACATTTCGGAAGTCGGGAGAGTGGAGGAACTTTCTACCCGGAAGTCGCGAGTCACAAAATCCTGACTTCGCGAGAAAAAGGATTTGGACCGTTGGATCGTGGGGGAAATCAGGACAGTCGATCTAGCATAAGCGATCATCGCAATTTCTCATTTCGGGAGAAGGGGAGAGGGTCACTTCACAAACCCCCGACACACGAAGTCCCGACGCGCTCGAAGGTTGGGCCCCAGTCGCAATTAAGGGTCACATCAGTGAAGAATTGAAGGGAGGATCTAGGGACCATTAGCCCATTTCAGGGTTTTAGGAATCATAGGAGTCGGGGTGCCTTGCAACGAAAGTCCTGAAATCGTGAAACACGACGCGCCTTTTGGGGTTAAGTTTGTGGGCACGTGGAGTGGAGGCTCGCGCCTAGCGCATGTTCACGCAGGCGAAGCATATAAAAGGAGACCTGTGGTTATATGTCTGAAGGGTTCCAACGGGGGACCAAAGGAGCAATTTCAGCTCAGGAATTGGAAGATCCAAAGACCGAGAGGTTAGCAGACCCTACTAAGGTGGGGGTCAATGTCATGTGGTATCAGAGAAAAATTACAACTTTTGTTTTCTATAGAGGGAAGACATGGGACAGTTGTGATTTGAATTATGTGTGGACAGATTGAAACAATGCCACCGAGGAGACGTCAAGAGAGACCTATGCCCAATCCAGTCGTGGAAAGGGAGATGAGAGAACTTCATGCTCGATTGGATGCCATGGAGACAACACAGAGGTGAACACCTGATACTAGAGATATCAATGAGGCTAAAAGTGAGAACAAATCTAGAGCCGAAGAAGAAGTTGTAGTCGAAGTTGCTACAAAGGAGCGTCTATTTAAAGCTGTTGCAAGAATAGGTTCCAGAGAAAAAATGGACATTCCGATGTATGAAGGTAACTTAGACGTTGAGGAGCTGCTAGATTGGTTTAGAGATCTATATAAATACTTTGACTATGAGGATATCGAAGAAGATAAGAAAGTAAATTACGCTGTCACTAGACTAAAAGGGCATGCATCACTGTGGTGGGATGAACTGCAGGCTGACAGGTGTTGCAAAGGAAAACAAAGAATTAAAAGCTTGGATAGGATGGTCTCCAACATGAAAGCCAAATTCATACCCATGGATTATCAAATCAATCTGTTTCGAAGAATGCAAAATTTAAGACAGAAAGGGATGACAGTGAAGGAATACACTGAGGAATTTTATAGGTTAGACATCAGAGTTGGTCATCGTGAGAGTGATGATGAAAAAGTCACCAGATACATGAATGGCCTGAGATATGAGATCCAGGATGAGATGAGCATGGTGACAATCATGAATTTAGAAGATGCTTATCAGATTGCTTCAAAGGTAAAAGTGAAATTGGCCCGAAAGCAAGGTCAAAGGGGCAGAGGTAGAAGTCAGAGTAGAGGCAAAGAAGTTGCCCAGGACAGAGTACAGAAGCCCAAGGCTGAAGAGAAGAAACCTCATAACCACCCAGAAAGGGGAGGAAGATCACAAGGAGGAAAGTATGCCGATAGGAACACTTTTCCAGGAGCAAGAGGAAGAGGAAGAGGCAAAGGAGATGAAATAAAGTGTTTTGTATGTGGAAAGATCAGACACAAATCGTGGGAATGTATCGATAGAAAAATAGATGGAAGAGTAGAAGCTCACATTTCAGAAGCTCAAAGGCGAAATGTTGAAGCAGAATATGCAGAAGATGGAAGATCCTTGATGATGAGGAAAATTATCTTAAAGCCAGAGAAAGAGACGGAGAATCTAGTCCAGAGGAACAATTTGCTTAGGACTGTTTGCAAGACCAAGGATTGGGTATGCAAGGTGATAGTTGATAGTGGAATCACAGATAATCTAGTATCCACAGAGATGGTGGAGAAGCCAAAATTGGAGACAGTTGCACATCTGATCCCATACAAGGTTTCGTGGTTGAAAAAAGGACATCAGGTAACTGTCACTAAACAATGTTAAGTCAAATTTAAGATAGGGGGTTATAGAGATGAGATCTTATGTGATTCTATTCCCATGGATGTCTGTCATCTTTTGTTGGGAAGATCGTGGAAATATGACAAAAATGTTATTCATGACGGAAGAAAGAACACATACACCTTGGAGAAGAATGGTAGGATGCATACGTTGCTGCCAATTGAAGACAAGAAGGTGAAAGAAGAAACAAGCAATACTATACTTCTCATGAGTGGGAAGGAACTTCTGGATGAAGTTAAGAAAGATGAAGAAATGCAGTTTTCTATGGTGAGAAAACCTAGAGTCATCTTGACTAGTACCTCAATAGATGATCTACCTGATGAGATTCAGGAACTGCTGGAGAATTTCGCTGATATAGTGGTGGACGATTTACCTTGTTTGTTTCCGCCCATCAGAAGTATAAGCCATCACATCGACCTTATACCAGGGGTGAGTTTACCAAACAAAGTAGTGTACAGACTGACGCCACATGAGAATGAAGAGGTCAAGAGTCAAGTCCAGGATTTGATGGACAAAGGGTTGATTATAGAAAGCTTGAGTCCATGCGTCGTGCCAACAATGTTAAGTCCGAAGAAATATGGTGGATGGAGGATGTGTACAGAGGCGAGGGATATAATCAAAATCACCATCAGGTATAGATTTCCTTTACCCAGGATGGATGACTTGATGGATTGCTTGAGTGGAGCAAAGTTTTTTTCAAAAATTGATTTGAAAAGCGGATATCATTAGATTAGAATGAGGGAAGGTGATGAATGGAAGACAACATTCAAGACGAATGAAGAATTGTATGAATGGCTTGTCATGCCGTTTTTCTTGACGAATGCACCCAGTAATTTTATGAGATTGATGAACAAAGTCTTGAAAGATTTCATTGGAAAGTTTGTAATTGTATATCTTGATGATATACCGATCTTCAGTAAGACTGAGGAAGAACATTTGAGACATTTAGATTTAGTGATGAGGAGGTTGCAGCAAGAGAAGTTGCTGATAAATCTAAAGAAGTCGTCTTTCATGAAGACATAACTCATTTATTTGGGTTTTGTGATCTATTTGAATGAGTTGAAGATCGATACTGAAAAGGTAAAAGCAATCAAAGAGTGGCCGTCACCAAGGAATATCTTTGAAGTCAGAAGCTTCCATGGACTAGCCAGTTTTTACAGGAAATTCATCATAAATTTTAGTGGAATTTGTGCACCAATGATAGAAACAATCAAGAAAAGACATAAATCTTTTCATTCGACAGAGGAAGTAGAGAAAAGTTTAAGGTTGTTAAAGGAAAAGATAACTGGACAGCCAGTTCTGGTTTTTCCATACTTCAGTAAAACATTCCATGTGAGATGTGACACAAGTGTATTTGCAATTGGAGGAGTCTTAAGTCAAGACAATAGACCAGTTGCATACTTCAGTGAGAAGGTGAACGAGACCAAGATGAAATATTCCATGTATGATAAAGATTTTTATCCAGTCATACAAGCGTTGAAGAGATGGAGGCACTACCTGGTTCCGAAAGAGTTTGTTTTGTATAGCGACAACCAGGCCTTACAGTTTATAATCAGACAGGAAAAACTGAACCAGAAACATGCAAAATGGGTTGAATTTATGCAAAACTTTACTTTTGTTATAAAGCACATTTCTGGAAATGATAACAAGGTTGTTGATGCATTGAGCATGAAATGTTTGATTCTGCAGGAGTTTCAAGTGAAGACCTTAGGTTTTGATAGCCTTAAGGAAATGTACAGAGATGATTCAGATTTAAAGGACGCTTATGAAGCATGCGAGAATCCTGTTCTGAGAGATAGAAGCCAATGGATTGAATATTTAATTCAATATGGACTGTTGTTTAAAGGAAATCAATTGTGTATCTCGAAGAGTTCTATGAGATAAAACCTTTTGAAGGAAAAACATAGTGGGGGATTGGCTGGACACTTCGGCCATGAAAAAAAAATTGAGCAACCGAACAGTTTGTATTATTGACCAGGGATGAGGATAGATGTCAAGAAATTTGTCAACATATGTAGAATCTGCCAGCACACAAAGGAGAAAAGACAAAATACAGGGTTGTATCAACCATTGCCAATACCAGAGAGGCCGCGGGACGCGGTAAGCATGGATTTTGTGTTGGGACTGCCAAGAACACAGAGAGGTTGTGATTCCATATTCGTGGTAGTCGACAGATTCTAAAAAATGGCACATTTTATTCCATGTCAGAAAACCAGTGATGCAACACATATTGCAAACCTGTTTTTCAAAGAAGTTGTTTGACTTCATGGTTTACCCAAGAGTATTGTTTCAGACAGAGATACAAAATTTGTTGGTCATTTCTAGAGGACACTATGGAAAAAGCTGGGGAAAAATTTATCTTTTAGCTCAACATATCAACCTTAGATGAATGGATAGACTGAGGTAGTAGATCAAAGTTTGGGAGACTCATTGAGGAGTTTGGTAACTGAACATCATAGTAAGTGGGATCAGATTCTGCCGCAAGCAGAATTTACATATAATGACTCACCTAATCAGAGCATAGGACAGAGCCCATTTCAGATAATGTATGGAATGCAACCAAGGGGAATATCCGATTTGAGAGACCTGGAGCAGAATGAGTTCAGGAGTGCTGGAGTGAAAGATTTTGTAGCAGAGATGCAAGAGCTCCACAGTAAGATTAAAGAGCAGTTGAAGAGTTCCAACCATGAATACAAGCGAAAAGCAGATCATCACATGAGAGAGCTTCAATTTGAAGTGAGAGATTTGGTCTTAGAACATCTAAGAAAATAAAGGTTCCCAAGGGGAACATATAACAAGTTGAAGATGAAAAATATAGGGCCATGTAATATTTTACGGAAATTTGAGGCCAATGCTTACGAAATAGAATTGCTAGATGATGTGGGCATATCACCCATATTCAACATAGCAGATTTGTACCCTTACAGAGTAGATGAAGTGAGAGGAGACGAGAATCAAAATGAGGTTCAGTGGGTCAAGTAGATGCATGTAGCTGAAAAGCCGCAGATGGAAAAGATCATTGATCAAAGAGTTGGTAAGAAAACCCGGAGGAATACATATTTTGAATAATTGATAAAATGGGAGGGACACCTGATTGAGGATGCCAGTTGGGAAAGTTAAGAAGATATCCAGAAACATGGAAAGACGATGCAGGAGCTCATGGACACGAGTCCATGAATTTTTCATCTAAAGGAGTATGATGCAGGAGCATCACCAACAAGCGCAAGTGGAGGACAACTGGATATACACTAACACACATTTTGAAGACATTTTGAAATTTAAAAGATGAAAATTAATGTAATAGCTGGAAAGATGTAATTACTCTTAAATGTTTTGGGGATTGTAATGCAGATCTTGAGCGTTGCTCTCATCTACCAGTTGTAGGCATTTAATGTAATAAATGTAAAGTAGCTGTAGTATTTAATTCAATAAGATAATTTAGAGTTGTAGGAGGGAAAACTCAAGAAAGCTCCCTCATATGTATTGTAGGATTATCCTCATTGTAAGGGAAGAGGATTAGAGCAAGAGAGCATAGGAGAGCAGAGAAGAACATAGATTGTAGAAGTTGTTTGAGAAGATAGGTGTTGCTATAAAAATCATGTACATAAGCACTTGAATTAATATAAAAATGCTTTGATCCAATTTCATGGTGTTGTTATGGTTACTGTTTGCATCTATTGAATGGTATGTTTACAATTTGCTGATATTCTTGGTTATGCATTTGTTTCAATGATTTATGTGTATGATTTCATGTTGAATGTATGAAGTCTGTGAGAGGGAGAGTATAAGTTCCAATTGCTTCTCTTCCTGAGAATTCCTGCAAGGAGTGCAGTGAAAGTCCGCAAGGAGTGCGTCGACAAGTTTTGAGTTTTACCTCTGAAAAGCTTAGGAGAGATAGATTTGTTCTTATACCAACAAAAGTGCAAGTATAACACATAGCCATGCAAGGTGTGCACAGGATGAGAAAATTCTTAGACTTTTCCAACCCAAGGGATCAGTTGAAGAACTTCTGTTGCAAGGAGTGCGCAGAGTTGGGAGATATTAGATAATCAGGGATTATCATGAGGGCCACAAGGAGTGCGTAGAAGAATTACTTAGAATCCTTGAGTTTGCAGAAAGAATCAAGCTCAGGAGGGATAGATATTGGGAAAGTTCAGAGGACAGAGGAGGGTTGAAGTCACCTCGCATAAATCAAGCTCAGGAGGAAATATGCCAAGTTATTTGGTGAGTAACTATTGAGAGCCTGAACGGACGGTGGAAATTCTCGGAAGGTGAAACACCAATTTCTGTGGACTGTTGGATCCAGTAGATCCACAGAGAGGATAAGACCGAGTGTTTTTCAACACTTTCAATCTCAGGAGAGATAACAACCATTAGATCCAGAGGAGCGTGAGTTGTTGATTGGGTGCTCCGAAATATCAACATTTCAATAGTTAGGAGAGTGGAGGAACTTGCTACTTGGAAGTTGTGAGTTGTGAAATCACGACTTCGCAAGAAAAATGATCTGGACCATCGGATCGTGGGGGAAATTAGGACCGTCGATATGGCATAAGTGGTCATCGCGGTTTCATATTTTGGGAGAAGGGGAGAGGGTCACTTCACAAACCCCCGACACACGAAGTCTCAACGTGCTCGAAGGTTGAGCCCTAGGTCACAGCCAAGGGTCACATTAGTGAAGAATTTAAGGGAGGATCTAGGGACCTCTAGCCCATTTCAGGGTTTTGGGAATCAGAGGAGTCAAGGTGCCTCACAACGAAAGTCCCGAAATCACAAAACGCGACATGTCTTTTGGGGTTAAGTCTGTGGTCACGCCAGTGGAGCTTCGTGCCTACTACATGTTCACACGGGCGGAGCATATAAAATGAGACCTGTGGTTATATGTGTGAAGGGTTCCAGGGGGGACCAAAGGATCCATTTCGGCTCGGGAATTGGAAGATCCAAAGACCGGGAGGTCAACAGACCCTACTGAGGTGGGGGTCTGTGTCACCTTCATTTTATCAAATAGATCGCCTATTCTTGGCAACGAATACTGGTTCTTGATCGTTTCCTTGTTCAATTGACGATAGTCAATGTAGAGTCTCCATGACCCCTCTTTCTTTCATATGAAAATAATAGGTGCACCCCAAGGCGACACACTTGGACATATAAGTCCTAGGTCCAACAACTCCTTCAGTTGCATTTTCAACTCTTGTAACTCAGGGGTCAACATCTGATAAGGCATTCCTATTATCATTTTAGTTCCCAGTTTTAGGTCGATGGTAAATTCCATTTCCCTTTCAGGCCACAACCCTTGTATCTCCTCTGAGAATACGTCCGAAAATTCTCATACTAACGAAAGGTTTTCTAGTCCTTCTGCCACACCCTTTTCGTTCAACACAAGGATCACATATAGCTTTCATCCCTTGCGCATGCTCTTCTGAATCTATAGGGAATAGATGAACCTTAGAGAAACTCCCTGGTTCCTTCCTACAATCACACGTCTCTATCCCTCATCATCGACCAAACTCAATTGTTTCATCTTATAGTTGAGTATCGCCTCATGCAATTCCAACCAGTCCATACCGATCACGACGTCATAAGATCCTAAGATCATGGCGCACAAGTTGGACTTCATAAGAAAATATCCCAGGTTAAGGCTACAACCCGTAACCTTTCTTCTGACCTTCTGTTTGGATCTCGAAGCCATTTCTATGTATCTAAACTTGTCCTGTTCGACTGCCTTTACCTTAATTCCTTTTAGCACTGCACCAGAAATAAAACTCTTTGTATCACCTAGATCTATCAACATAATAAATGTTTGGTCAACGATGGTACCTGACGTCTCGAGCATGGTAGACTGGTGCTCAGCCTGGAGGTTATTCACCGCTGCATGAATCTGATGGGCCTTCCCCCAAATATCCTACTATGGTGGGTCTGACTGATCCAACTGCTTTGACCCTCTCAAATAGGAAGTCACACTGGTAATGTGTCTCTCCACATGTACAAAACTTGATCTTCGGTCTAGTACTTCTGGTCCCCGAAGTAGAAGCTGATGGCCCACCAGCCTGTAACCTCGATCTGTTCTGCTAAACATGCCTGCACTGTTGCTGCTGCGGTCGATGTTGCTACTGGTGCTGTGATCCTCTGTAGGGAGTCCACTATTAAGGCAATAGTTGCCATGGTGCCGTGAACGTGGAAACTCTCGCAGTGTCTCGATACCTTGATGGATGTCTAGTTGGTGTCTGATGCTATTGTGCACTAGTTGTCACCTGTCCCATTGGTCTTGCCAGAGTCCTTCTCTCACTCCCGTTGATGAACTCTGCCTCAACTATGAGGGATTTCTAGACAAGATCGTGCAATGTCTGAGGCATTAAAATCCTCACGTTCGCACGAACGATGACATTAAGATCGAACACAAACTTGTTGACCTTAATCTTCTCGGTGTTCAGATGTAGATCTTACCAACACAGCTCCATGAAACGAGTCTCATAATCGTGCACCATACGATCACCCTGTCGTAAGGTGTTGAACTCATTGACTTGACATTCAATGAATTCCTCAGACAGATACCTCTCTTGGAACCGATCCTTGAACAATTTCCATGACACGTCTTCGACGACCATGTTCAATTGTGGCAGGAGTGTATTCCACCAAAGAAGAGCGCTCCCCTTCCATTGAAATATCGCCATGCCGACCTTCATGTTGTAGGTATAGTCACAAAGTGCAAAGCACATCGCCATATTCTCCAACCATGCCTCGAGAAACTTGACCTTCTCAAGTTCTCGGTGAATGATACCAGTACCGGCTGGGGCACACAGTGGACCCTTAGGGGGTGCCAAAGCCCTAGAGTCATCTCTATCTAGATGGTTAATCAGGGCCTCTGACATCCTCTGAAAGGAACTCATCAACCCAACCACATCCCCCACAACTATCTGTTCTTGTCCAATGACTTGTTCTTCTCTTTGGGGTTTAGACCCCTTTGGCGTGGATGCTACTGGAGGCATTGTGCCTCTGCCCCTAACACCATGTCGTCTGCCTCTGCGACGTCCTCTAACCATGATTACCTGCATGAATACAATTTAAATTTATTAATGATAAATTATAATCAAGTGTTTTCACAGTGGAAGGCATAATGATTCCAAGTCACAGGGTTGAACTCGCTTTGATACCATATGTAACGGCCCCCATCGTTACGACAACGAAAGCGACATACAACAATTTTTTTTTTTCTTTTATTGTTGCATTAGGAAATTAAAACATCATAATAAAGAACAACATCATCGACACAACTTTCACATATTTTAACGAAAAAATATCAATGCATTAGCCATAAATTACGACACAATGTAGACACATCATCATCATGAACCATGACACACATATTGATGTAATAACACATTAATTAACAACAACCCACATCATTGCATTCTACAATTAATATCGATGCATAACAGTAAAATCTTAAACGTTCAATGCTTCGCATAAGGACCATCATCAGATAACACCAAGACAACATAAGATAACATAATGAATCATAAGGATAATCATAAGAATTACATAATATACTACCCACCCAACCTACTCTGCAAGGTTATGACCTCCAGGACACATAAGCAATGCTCAAGCCTAGGTTCCAATTGATTTTAACCATTTAAGGTCTCAAGGCTAGCCACTGTTATGAGGAATAAGGAGGTGTCTACATCCCACTAACACAATCAATCCGAAGAAACTAATGAATCAACAAAAACAATGATAATCAAATTTAGCGATTCATCAATCCCAATTCGCAATTAAACATGGTGAACACGTAATCATTCACATAACTCATCATATCAAATTTTCACTTCGCACAAGAAGTCTAATGTCTACAACAATCATTCATTAATAAATTAATGGCACAATTAAAAGTTGTTAATCCATCATTCATTAATATGTTTAATGATGCAAGTAAAGGTTGTTAATCCATCATACGACAACATAAGAGAAGGCGCAAGGAAAACGACTGTATTTTGTTGCATAAGGAAATATGATCATATACATAAAATCATACATCGCCTAGAGTTGAGTTACAAGAGTATCATCATTTAATTCATTGTGCAAAATATTTAAGGTATATCAACCATTCACCACATCACAAATTCATTATGCGCAAGTAGTTTGAAATCTTTAACTAACATTCAAGACATAAAAACCATTGCACAAAAAGTCAAAGATCTAAACCATCATGCATGACATAAAATCCATAAGTGTGAGAAGTCCAAGATCTAAACCAAAATCTAATTGTGCAAGAAGCCCAACATCTAAAACCATCATTTATTACATAATTCCAATGATGCAAGAAATCTAAAAATCTTTAACTATGATTTATGACATACAATCCATTGCGCAAGAAGTCTAAAAACTAGAACCATCAATACTACATAAATCCAATGGCGCAAGAAATCCAAAAATCTTTAACTATCATTTATGACATACAATCTATTTGCGCAAGAGACTCAAGTACTTTGCTTAACCACTCCTTTATAAAAATTTGCTAAAACAAACACTAATAATCACCCTTCATCATAAATAGTTAATAAAAAATGACATTTAATAATGAACATTATTATGGGCATTTAATAATAACCGAACATTAATAAACACTTGTAGAAAACATTAATAATAACCGTTCACTATAAAATTTAATTAAATAGACATTAATGATGAACATTATTATAAACATTTAATAATAACATTAATAAACGCTTGTACAAAACATTAATAATAATTGTTCATCATAACAGTTAATTAAATAGACATTAATGATGAACAATATTATAAGCATTTAATAATAACATTAATAAACGCTCATGCAACCAAAAATAACCATTCATTAAACAATTAATAAAAAAAACCTATAATAAAGAACCTTTATTATGAGCATTTAATAATAATAACCAACATTATTAACACTTACCCAACATTTAATGATAACCATTCATTATGAACAGATAACAAGACAAACATTTAAAGCTGAGCATTTATTACAAACATGGGTAAGAGTTTAACGAGACTAGACACGTCGATTATCAACTACACCCCTTTACCCAACTAATTAGGTGGCATAAAACACTGAGTCTCCAGCTATACAAGGAGGTTTTACCATACTCACCCAGGTGCCTTAATTTAATCACTCAACAAGGAGAAAAAAGATGGGGGGGGGGAGTCCCAAGGAAGAAAACACCAACCATTTCCTGGTAACACGTAGAGGATTAAGGGTCGGGTAAACACGTGGTGTAGGGACAACCAACACAGAGAAAGGAGTGGCAATTCACAGAGAAAACAATGGAAAAAAAAAACGCAGAGGCAACAAGCTCCAATGTTGGGCGTTTTTTCTCAACATAGGGTTGAACCTCATCAAGAAGGCAAAGAACACAATGCAAAATCTCCAAGGCAGCATGCTCCAATGCTGGGCGTTCTTTATGCTCAAACGTAGGGTTTAACCACATTAATAAAGCGAGGAATACACAACAATATCGCAGAGGAAGCATGCCCCTATGTTGGGCATTTTTCTCTCAAACGTAGGGTTTAACCACATTAATAAAGCAAGGAAAACACAACAAAATTGTAGAGGCAACATGCTCCTATGCTGGGCATTTTTTTTGCTCAAACG
>SNQJ01S0058053.1:91414-101880 GCA_010110895.2 Picea sitchensis | reverse complement strand
CCCCCCCGGGGGCCAAAAAGGTATGCGGGCTTGGCCCAGTTAAGCTTTCTGCAGCTAGACCACGTCCTTGCTCAGGTTTGAGCACAAGACCTGACCTTCGTTGCAAGAACGACTTTACCATCCAGCTGCCTCCGCCGACCTTCAAAAAGGTTATGTTATTCTAATATTTTCATAGAGTAATGTGTAACTTTTTTTCCACGGGAAAGTTTCTCGTTAAACATTTATTATATGCAATAGATTGGTCATTATCTTTACATTAGATTCCAATAATATTAGATACTATTATAGACTTCTAGGATGTGGACACAAACGTGGAAAGAGAGACGATTATGCGAAAAAATGTGGCAAGAGAGATGAGTAGGTGGAAAACGTGGAAAGAGAGACAGAAACATGGAAAGAGAGAAATTAATGTGGCAAGAGAGACGTCAATGTGGAAATACCGACGTTATCGGGAAATATGATTTTTTTTTTTAAATTTCCTCTATTTTCCGATAGTATGGACAATCTTGTCCATAGCATCGCAAATAGAACGTCGGAATTTTTACAATATGTGTTAGTTTCCTCAAGATATCAACTATGTACTTCGCTTTCCCAAGGAATATCTCTTCTTATACCTTTCATACCTCTAATTAGAAAAAATAATGCATCAAGCCAATGTCCTTCATTTTGAGCTTACTAGAAAAATCTATTACACCCTGCAATAAGATCCACTACTACCGTGAGAAAAAATAACCAACATACAGAACCAAGATGAGTGGATATTCCTCAAAAAGTATGAATTACAAGTTAGGATATGCCTCACTCATGGTAAATCCCATACTTGGAAAGTATCTTTCAATCATGGAATACCACACCCTGGGTTCATGTTTGAGTCCATACAAGGATTTCTTAAGCCTACACACATGAGACTCCCTCCCATGTACTTCAAAGACCTGAGGTTTTTTTATGTATAATTCCTCCTCAATGATTAGATTGAGGAAAGTTGTTTTCAAATACATTTGATATATCCTCTACCTCATAAATGAAGGAATAGAAATAATAGTTTGATTAGAAGAATACCTACTACCAATTGGAGAAAATGTCTTCTCATAGTCCACTCCCTCTTTCTTAGAAAAATCTCTCACTAGAAACCTCATATTGAACTTCTCGATGCTGCCATCTAAGAAATTCTCGATCTTGTAGATCCACATCGAACTCACAACTAAATTCCCCTCTGGTCTTGAAATTATGTCCCAAACATCGTTTCTCACAATAGTGGTGTACTCCTCTACCATGGAATCTTTCCATACCTGTTGATCTGTTTATTCCTAAAAAATTGAAGTCTTAACATCAATGATGTTACTCGTAATCTCCATATAGTTTGGTAACTTATTCAGAGACTTGTGCTCTTTGACCACACTCCTAGGAGCCTTACCGACATCCTTCAATGTCTATAATAGCCATGTGGGTCTCCTAATAGGACTGGAAGAGGATAACTCCTCCTACCTAACTAAAGTCTGAACTATTGATTGCTTCTCGTCCTTTGTAGCTTGTTTCTCCTCATGATATATCACTACTTATGACCCATGAGATCTCCTAGATGCCAAGTTCTCCTCAAAATTAACATATTTTCTCAAAACTATCTTCCACTACATTGGAGTGAAGATATTGTTATCCTTTTAGGTCTCAATGTACCCCACAAATATACCCTTTTGTCATGAAGGCTCCAAATTTCGTCTCTTCTCCACATGCACATGAATCTATACTAGATAACCAAAGATCCTCAAATTTCCTATCTCTGGCTTCAACCCTAAGAATGCCTCCTAAAGAATTTTTACCCCCAATATCCTATGAGGACTTTTTTTCTTCACATACATCGTTGTGTTGCATGCCTCTTCTGACAAAAACATAGGAAATTCCTAGTCATGTATCATAGCTATGGAAGAACTGATGATGGACCGATTCTTTCTCTCCTCATTGCATAAATCCTTGAAGTCTTTGGAGGTGTAATCTCCCCCATTATATGACCTCAATACCATGACCTTCTTACATTTCTGGTTTTCCATGTGAGATTTAAACTCTTGAATCTGATGGAAGACCTCATCCTTGGTATTAATAAACAAGATCCAGGTTTTCCTAGAAAAATCATCAATAAACGTCACATAGTATGAATATACCTATACTGATGCTACTGACATTGGCCCACTCACATATGAATGGATAAGATCCAATATCTCTTGGAACTACTCTTGTTGCTCGAAAAAGTAGCCTTCGAATTCTTTCCAAGTGAACACCCTCAACGCACTCCATGTTGCTCAATACTAAACTGTAGAAGACCTGTAACAATCCCCCTCAGAATAAAAAAATACATGTAGTGTATGTGTCATAAGATCCTGTTCCACAACTCACATAAGTTTTCACTATCATGTATCAGTGCCTAAACATGATTTCCCTTAAACCTATACAAAGTGCCCTATCTATCCCAAAAAAACAATTATGTTGTCTCGGCTAGATTTATCTTGACATATGAGTATTTTCCCTCTCTTAAAAGTAATGGAAGAACCCCTATCCTCCATAGCTAACACTGAAAGAAAATGCTTCTTCAAACTTGGTACATAAATCACATCATGGGAATCCAACAAACTTCCTGACTCGAATTGGAATGTAATTGTTTCCTCTCCCTTCACTACATGCTTGACATCAACACTAAGCTTCACATGATCATATGTGTCCCTCTTCATTAGATTGCTAAATAGACCTCATTATTTTTTCATATGACGAGATGCACCATTGTATAAGAACAATACACCCCTAGTGGTTGTGTTGGTAGAAAGGAAAGAAACTAGTGAGTAATCCTTCTCAAACTTTGATGCAAACTCATCAAGTTGCGTCTCTATTGATGTTTCTATCTTCATATTTCCTTTACTCTTTTTATTGTTTGGACACTAAGATACATAATGTCCATCCTTGTGGCATGAGAAACACTTGATTTTACTAAATTCCTTATTCTTCCCTCATTGTGATGATCCTCCATCACCATTACCCTTCTTGCAAGAACTCTTTCCTTTTTCTTTCTTCATCTTATTGAAAAGAACCAAGATATCCTCACTACATTCATTCTTGCTTCTCTTAGACTCCTCACAAGTCTCTTCTTAGATGAAATCATCATAAACTCTCTGTAATCTAGGAGATTTTCCTGAGCGCAAACTTGTAGTATTCCATATATAAAATAGTATGCAGAACATAAATATTTAGCTCGAAATGGAAGAACAAAAATGATATAACGAGAAAAATACTTGAATAATACCAGAATAACACCAGAAAGAGCACCTTGATTAATGATAGCAATTTCCACTTGCTTCTTCGAGGGGGAAACCTCTAGAAGAGTAGATCTCTATTAAAATGATATCCAAGACAAGATTTATCATACCCTCTATTCCTATTTATACTAAATCTATCTATCCAAAAGAACAATCTAGAGCAAGATCCATCTAGAAGCAAAAACTTCTATTAGGTCCTCTTACATTCGACTTATTCTTCATTATTTCTAGGACTTATTAATATTGGCCTTTATTACATGGAATTATATTATTCTACCTGCATGAGCAGTTAGGGAGGTTAGGTCCCTAACATGCCTCCGCCTTGAAGAAACAACCTTGTCCTCAAGGTTTCAGATGAGGAAATAATTGTAGAATTGTGGTCGTCTCCAAGGTGGCATCTTCTAGAGTTGTATAGGTCCATTGAATTAATACTTCCTTGATGGTGCATTGACGGAGACGATGCTCTTGTTGGGCAAAGACTGCTTGTGGTTGCAACCATATGGAACCTTCTTCAACCAACTCACAGAGACTATTTTGAGTTTGAAACTTAGTTTGAGATTAATGATAACAATGTTCACATTCCTCTTCGAGGGGCAACCTCCAACAGAGAAGAGCTCTATTACAATAATATCCAAGAAAATATTTCTCATACCCTCTACTGCTATTTATACTAAATTTGTCTATCCAAAAGAACAATCTAGAGGAAGATCCTTTGTTACACTTTATTTTTGTCACGCATATGACCGTTAATGATGTACACCTATCCTTTTTCTTTAGAAGGATCAATTTCCTTAATCCATGAAGAAGAATGAAGATGAACTTTCCCAGGGAGATGAAATTATCTTTTCCTTTGTGAAAATTCTTGTGAAGGATTTTCGCACCTTTCTCAATGTTAAGTGTGCGATGATATAGAATCAACACATGTTTCACTATAGTGGCCTGTGACATTGTCATATTTTTATCAATGTTAACGGTGCAATGATCGCCCATACGAAGGAAAAAGAGGAGCTTCTCGACGCTTCTAGAATAGAATTTTCGAGGGTGAGGTGGCCTCCGATCGGTTTGGATCTAAGTCACATCCATGTTCTACTGGGATCATCCTAAACTCCTCACTGTATCCTCTTCAGCTTACAAAAGGAGGGAAGTTCTCATGGGGAAAGTTAGTTTTGGAGAATGGATAAATAATTAGTAGAATTTTGGCTTGAGAATTCTCACCTAAAAGGATTATGATAGGATTTTGATTTATGTTGTCAATATAGATTGTTATTATCTTCAAACTTACAGTCGCAGAACTCGTTGGAGCAGAAATTTGTGGGAAGCAAGGAACTGTTGGAAGGAACTTGACATCATCAAGGCACATGGTTGTATCATTCTTCCACAATATTTAATACAGATATACTTTTTCTTTGCTAAATGAACACTATTTGTCCATATTGTATGATTCCTTGATCACATACATAGTTTCATATTGAATAGACTATGTTATTATTGTCTTCGTTGGCTTGTGTTTCTTTGCAGATGCGTCTCCATAAGCCTTATGATAGAGCTAGGATCACATTGGCGAGGTCATGTCTACAACATTTAAAATGTATGTTTTGGATCCTGTTCTTATTTGGTAATTGAAATCTAAGGAAAGTTTAGTATATTGTCTTGTTTTGTTTTAGTTTCGGGGTGAAACTAAGGAGATCAGTTTGTGTCTGTACTTACCAATTTGTCTTGAAACAAAATTGGCGACCATAATGGGCAAAATGGGATTGCTTTCCTAGTAGTCATTTTCCTTGATTTCTTGCTTTGATTTCTTGGGTTCTGTTTTCTGAGTCACTAGGAGATCCAGATTGACTCTCTGACTGTTTATTTCCCTAGAAAACCTTCATGCTCTTTTATTTTTTCCACACTTTCTCTGATTGACACACCCTTCCTTGAGAGACAGTGTGATAATGTCACACTGTGGTATTCTGTGACCTACGACGATTAGGATTTTCACATTGTGTTAGTCTAGTAACCTGCAACCATTGTGTGAAAAACTAGTTTTCGTTGTTTTTTCCATACTAGATATTAGATAAGTGTCTAGGGTGATGATCCAGGTGCATATTGGTGGCCACCCGAATATTCCACTTGGACCCCCACCAAATTTTCTTTCATTTTTTTAGTTTTTTTAATTGTAGCACAATTTACTAGTTTTGGTAGTTTTTCAGGTCCTGAACTTCCAGAGCCGTTTTGAGGCCCTAAACGACGTTTTTTGGGCATCAAACATTTGATGTATATGAGTTTGTTTCTAACTCGATATTGGGTATTAGAAGTTGTATTCCTCGGATAGATCTTTCTAATGATGTATCATGTGCACCAAATGGAGATAGTATGACAAAGTTATGACCCCAGGAAATTGATGTACCAATTTACCCCGACGGGGCCCATATTCTGGTGTTTCATCTCCTAGGGTTAGGTTTTTGGATGTTTAGGGTTTCCATTGTTTCTCAATAATATATAGGACTTTGAGCCTCATTGTAACATAGAGTTAAGAGGCCTGTATCCACCACATCTCTTCTCAGAGATAAGATACCAAGGCCCTAGCTAGTTTATTTCCATTCTGTCTGTAAACAAATTTCAGTTCTTTGATATTAATGAAATGAAGTTTTATTTCCGCTGCATCTTTGTATTCATGGTTATTTGTATATTTTGTTGCATTCTTGCAAATTTGGATCAATGGTATTAGAGTGGTCTTATCTTTCTCGATCCTTCTTTGCATGTCCCCAACGAGGTCGGGGTATAAGGAGTTAGGTCTCGATCTAGTTGAACCTTTGCAATATCAGCCTCGCAAAACCCAAAAACCGCCCATGGGGGATGAAAAGAAAGATGAGGGAGTAGGGGATCTTATCAAAATATTTCTCGAGGAGGCCCTTGAAAAACAAAGGAACGCGATGATGGATAACTTCACCTAGATCCTTCAACGATTGCCCACTGGCACCGCATCTGCAAATAACAACCACTCTGGAGGCGCAACCCCTTTTAAGGTACAAGTAAACTTTGACATTCCCATATTTGATGGCCAAATAGATGCATATGCCTCAGATAGACAGTTTAATCTATTAGAAGGATATTTCTCAGTTCATGACTTTTCCGACCGGGAGAAGATTATTTTTTCACTGCTCAAAGCCGCCCCCCATGTCAAGGACTGGTGGGAAACCTGTTGTGAGAAAAAGGACGAGGATGAAATCTCTCTGTTCTCAGTCTTACCCACTTGGAATTATTTCTGAGATTCCATCAAGGAACAATATTATCCCGTGGGGGGCTATGAGGACAAGTACATACAATGGACTATGTTGCGACAGCAAAGGGATCAAGATGTGCATGAGTTGACAAATCTGTTTCATACCCTGCGCACAAAGTTGGGTATCAAAGATTCAAAGAAACATTTGGTGCTGAATTATGGTAGTTGTCTTCACAAATACATTCAGGAGGAAATTGAGTTCCTCAACATCTCCTCGCTTGGTACGACATATCGATATGCTGCCAAGATTGAGCAGAAATTCAAACAAAAGAAGCGAGACTTTGGATATACGAATAAAAAGCAAGTGAAAGGTGCCCACAAACCATAGAACAAAGGAAAAATCCAAGGCATGGCGTCTCAAGACAACTTACCAAAGTCGCAAGCAAAGAACAACACCGCGAAGCCAAAGAATGAAACAGGAAAGTGGTGTGAGTTCCATAAGAGCTCCACTCACAACACAAGTGAGTGTCAGACCAAAACATCACTAGTGGCTAGGATGAGGGCTTCTAAATCATATGCATGCTCCAACATTGAATCACAACCTGAGAAGGGGAATGACAAAGGGAAACAGATTATTGATACAGAGCCCAACGCCACCGGTGCCACCACAAAGATCCAAAAGGAAGAACTGGAATATCCAGAGGAGTGTCTCTTCCACTCCCAGATGTGGGTAAAGGGTTCCCTGCTATAGTTCATTTTCGAAAGTGGGAGCCAAAATAACCTCATTTCAATAGATTTCGTGAAGCAATTGGTATTGTCGACCACAACACACCCACAGTTGTACACTATCGGGTGGCTTCAACAAGGATGGCATCTCTGCGTCATCCAGCAGTGTCGCCTTCCCTAAAGCATAAAGCCCTTCACTGATGAGGTATTATGTTACATTACTCCTCTTTATGTTTGTGATTTATTATTAGGCCAACCATACTTGTGGAAGTGACATGTTGTGTATGAGTCTTGACCACGTGCTATTATTGTTACCTTGGGAAATAAGTTGTACAAGATACAAGAGGTACCACCATCTGCCGCTATCTATTTGGTTATTGCAAAATAATGCAGTAAGCTCATTTCCAAAACCAAGAAATGTGTTTTTGTAATGATCCTCCCCTAGGGAAACAAGAATACTGTGGCCACGACCTCTAGATAGGGCCCCTCTCCATGAAAACAAAAAATGGACAAGATTGTGGAGGAGTATCAAAACATCTTCAACTCACAATAGGGGTGCCTCTGCACTATCAGGTCAATCACCTCATCGATCTGAAACCTAGGTGCATCGTTTCCCAATTGATCGATCTGTCGACGCTCTGTTATGGAGAATGATGAAATCAAGAGGCATATCCATGAGTTGTTGTAGAAAGGTCATATCCATAAAAGTTCATCGTCCTGTGGGAGCTTGATCGTGTTGGTGCAGAAGAAGGATGGGACTTGGAGACTCTATATTAACTATCGGGTGTTGAACAAGATCATTGTCCGGAATAGGTACCCAATCCCACAGATTGATGACCTTCTGAACCAACTCAAAGGGGAAAAATATTTCAGCAAGATCGACTTGAAGTCCGAGTATCACTAGGTATGAATCAAATCGTCTGATTTGTGGAAGACTTCCTTCAAAGACAAGGAGGGCCTTTTCGAATGGTTGGTCATGCCTTTTGGGTTGACGAATTCTCCTGCAAAATTTATTAGGATGATGGAAGACATCCTGCAGCCATTCACCAACTCATTTTTAGTAGAGTACTTGGATGACATCTTGATCTTCAACCAAACTTGGGAAGAGAACCTCCACGACATCTGATAGGTCCTCCAAACTCTACGAAAACAAAAGTTGTGTGCAATTTCGAGAAGTGAACTTTTGGCATGACCTAGGTTCAGTATCTAGGATAAATTATTTATAAGTGTGGGGTTGCATGTGGATCTAGTAAATATCCAAGTCATCTAGCATTGACCAACCCCGATCACTCTAATAGAGCTTCGTAGATTTCTGGGTTTTTCTAATTTCTACTGCAGGTTCATGTTGGGATTATCTCATATCACTTGGCCCTTTAGTCAAGTCACCAAGGGAGTAGAGAAAGAAAAATGATTTTGGTCAGAATCTCAATAGAAGGAGTTCGTAGAATTGAAACAACGCCTCTGGTGTGCCCTAGTGTTGGCATTACCATACTTGCAATAACCATTTGAGATCAAGACAGATGCCTCTGACTATGCTATTGGGGCAGTTCTTACTCAACAAAGGCATCTAGTGGCATAGCATAGTGTGAAACTGTCCGAAAGTATCCCACTTATGACAAAAAAATGTATTTCAAACAATCATCCACATAGACCACCGACCCCTGCAGTTCACACAGACACAAGGGAAGTTGCAGAACGATCACCATTAGAAGTGGTCCACATATCTACAACAGTTTCATTTGAACGTCAAGTACAAGAAGGACAACACCAATAATTTTGCATATTGCCTCAGTCGACCACCGATCGTGGTGATGACCACCATGCTCAACTCTTGTGGGCACGAGACTTCTGATTGGTCGCTTCTCTAAAAGAGCGATCCAGAATTCGACCACACATAAAAGACGCTCTTGGAGCATAACCGAGTTCCAAATTTTTACCTCCAGGATGCACTACTATGTCACCTGGGGCACCTTTGTGTTCCTTCAAGCGAGCGTAACAAGATGATTTGGGAAGAGAACTAGATTCGGGTCACTAGGAATTTTGGGGTCAAGAAAATAGTGGCAGTACTGCATAAGTATTTCTCGTGTCCAAACCTTCAACAGGATGTCAGGAAGTACATCAGATCTTGCACTTCCTGTGCCATTGCCAAACCGACCATTAAGAAGCAAGGTCTCTATACTCTGTTTCCTACCCCTAGTCGAGCTTGGGAATCCATATCCATGGATTACATGTCGCGCCTTCCTTCTACTAAGCATAGAAATGATTTTGTTTTCGTGGTCATCGATAGATTCTCGAAGATGGCCATTATGGCAGCCTACAAGAAGAATATCACAGCAGAAGCCACTGCTAAACTCTTCTTTGAACGAGTGTGGGTACACTTTGGGATCCCACAGTCTATCATCTCAGATCAGGATAGTAGGTTCCTCATTATATTTTGGTCCATCCTTTGTTCAATGTTTGACACCAAGCTTACCAAGTCCATAACTTTCCATCCCCAAACCGATGGCCAGACAGAGGTTATCAACAGGATGATCATACACATTTTTCACATGTACAACTCAAAGCATCCATGCACATGTGATGAGAGCCTCCCCTATGTACAACATAGTTATAACTGAGCCCTTTGTAAATCAACTGGCCACATCCCCTTTTAGGTGGGCTTGGGATTCAATCCACTATGTCCCATTGACGTAGACATGCACTTTGCAGCTACTCAGGCTGATTCGACTCATGTCTAGTCTGAAGCTCCTAAGGTGAACAACTTCATTGAGCACATTCAGCACATTCACCAACAAGTTCATGACATATTTGACAGAGCCAATGCTAAGTACAAGAAACGACATGATCAACATCGGGTGCAACACAACTTCCAGGTGGGTGACAAAGCGTGGCTACATTTGCAGAAGGAGCACCTCATTGGACCCTACTACAATCTTCGCTAGCTCCGATATGGACCATACACCATCACCAAGTCTATAAACATAGTTACCAACTTAATGAGAACTGTAACCTCAAAACGAGAACTCTGGCCCAAAAAACCCATATTTTTTCTTTAAAAACATCAAAATCAACCCCCAAATAAAAAAGTGATGCTACCGATAGCACCATTTTTTAAAACGGGGTCAAAATTACAACATTTTTCAAACATGGCCTTCAAAACTTAGACAATGGCTCAAAAAAACCTTAAAATCAACAACTAAAAACAAAATAGATCTTTTTTTTTTTTTTTTTTT
>SNQJ01S0058053.1:69534-86479 GCA_010110895.2 Picea sitchensis | reverse complement strand
CCCCCTCAAATTTCCCCCTCCAAATTTTCCCACCAATTTTTTTCAGTTATTTTCACTTAAAACTTAAAAACAATTTTAACTCTTTTATTTTGTTATTTACATGTTAAATACAATATTTAGCATGTTTATCTATTTATCCCACATTTATTAAACATATTGATGATCCATATAATTTTAGGTATATATGTACACAATATACCTAAATTTTTTTTATCCCTCATTGGTTATACTAAGAGTAATTTATATCATCTATGTTACATAGACACAGTCTTCTTTTATCTTTTTATATTGTGTTATATCTTGGGAAATATTTGTTTTAGGATTTGGAACAAGCTAAAACATCGAGAAGACATCCGAGGAGAATCTAGCAAGAAAATAGGAGAATTTAGCATTTCAGATGTTAGTTTATTGTTAAATTCTTACATGATTTCTACTTTTTTCTAAAAATCATAGATGTTTTCTACTTTTCTCAAAAAATCCTTAAGATTTTTTGAAAAAAAAAAGGCAAAAAAAGGAAAAAAAGTTAAATTTAGATACATATTTTTTAACTTTTTTCCCGCTTTTGTCTAGTTTTTTTATGGTTTTTTAGGTTATATGTTATATAACTTATAATCTAGGTTATATGTTATATAACATACGTTATATGTTATATAACATATAACTATGTTATATGTTATATAACATATAACTATGTTATATGTTATATATAACATATAACATATAACATATGTGATATGTTATATTAACATATAATGTATGTTATATGTTAATATAACATATGTTATAGATATATACAACTGTTTCCCTAGCCCTCATGGCCAAGCCCTAGGCGCGCACGAGGCTTGGTTGTGGGGGCTAGGGCGATGTCCAGCATGGGACCGTGCCTTAGCTGCGGGCGGGATGGGGCGATGTTGGGCATCTCCCTATCCCCCACAGCCAAGCCTCGGGTGTGCCCAGGGCTTGGTTGTGAGGGATATGACAATGGTTGCATATAACTATGTTATATTAACATATAACATATGTTATATCTTAATATAACATATAACATATGTTATATGCTATATGCTATATTAACATATAACATATGTTATATGCTATATGCTATATTAACATATAACATATGTTATATGTTATATGCTATATTAACATATGACATATGTTATATGTTATAGTAACATATAACATATAGTTATATGTTATAACATATAACAATATTGTTATATGTTATAACATATAACAATATTGTTATATGTTATAACATATAACAATATTTTTATATGTTATAACATATAACATAATGTTATATGTTATAATAACATTTTTTTTTTATATTTCTAAATGTTAAATTGTTATATATTAGATTACATTAGTGAATTGAATTTTTCTAACAAAGGCCTAATTTATTTATTTTTATCTTAATATAGGAAAATGTAAGGAAAGAGATTATCTCTCAATATATCTGGATCACGACCTGCAATAATGACATCAAAAATTGCAACTGGAACCTCCATGAATGTTAGGAAACAAAATGATAGCTTAACACTTGAGCTATCAAGGGAAATGAAGAATATTAGAGAGTGAAAATCTGTGGAAGGTGAAAACAAACAAGAATATTCTTGGTTTGTTAAAGACAAACAAGAAAACAATGGAGATCATATATATTTGTATTGTGTCGAATCAGAACATGTGCATGGAAATTATCAGGCACTTGGCTTGTTACGAGATATATGTTTGGTGCCAACCACATATATTATTTATGCACTTGTCAAATAATGGAGAACTTATATCAAGTTTAGATATTGTTTCAAATTGAGCAATTATAACAAGAATGAATGTTTTTGAGAATTATATGCATCCATCGTTGATGACATTGAGAAAGGCAATGTAAGTTTTTTATTTCTATTTTTGTGTCATTTATTATTTTTAGTATCATGCTAATGTTTTAATTTTATTTAACATGAAAATGTTATATTTTATTTTTACAGAATTTTGATGAATGACTTTCACATATGTTAGTGGGGATTTACTCTACAGAGAATGATATCATGGATGTCATCAACACTTTTCATATTGAAAAGACACAAGAAAGAAGGAAGAAGAAACAAAAAGGAATGGAGGTTGAACCTGTAAGAGTAGACAGAGAAGAACATGAAAGAAGAAAGAAAAATACTCATTCTAGAAATCCTAAAAGGGTTACATTTGAAAATGAGGAAACTCTAAATGAAGGTTTTGTTGAGATTGATCCCAACGAGNCTCTGAATGAAGGTTTTGTTGAGATTGATCCCAACGAGGTAACTATCACTCCTTCTCGCAAAAAGAACAAACAAGATAAATGCAAAAGACCGATGGTTGATGATCAGTGTATTCCTATTGATTATGAAGAAATCATTGATTTAGATGAAACACATTTAAATCATAAGAGGAAGAAAACAAATGTTGATAATGTTCAAGAAGCCATCGTTAGCTCAGAGTATTATAGTGAAAATTCTAAAGGTAACAGAGAAATAATAACACCAGGTGTTGATCTAGAAGATGGTATTATGAAAACAACAAAAAATGTCATTCAAAATAGAATGAGGATGACAAACTTAGTTGATTATGGCCACACATTTTAGTTGAATGTGAAACAACTTTATAAACCCACAGAAGGGAAGGAAAAATATCAAATTATAAAACCACATCACTTGCATGTTCACAATTTGAAAGCATTGATTAGATACAATCCATATGCACATGTGGTTGACTACCTAGTTCTTGTTGACCTAATGGAAGTTCCTACGAGGGAAGAATTTGATAGATCAAAATGTTTTGACTACAAATATTATGTGATTGTAATAAATCATTATGTAAAGGCTGGAAGAGAATTGATGCAAGAATATCCCAATAATCCTCTTTTTGAGATAGTCAAATGCATAATTTATGACGGTTTAACAGATTCAGAAGAAAAGTTACTGGCATGGGATCATAACACAGAAAATGAGTACAGAATTTCTATGACCTTCATTCAAAGGGTGAGATTTATCAACAATGAATTTTCTGAGATATGCCACGAGGAGAGATCAAATGTTGATGTTAAGTTTCGGAAGCAATGTTGCATGGAAATATGATTCCCACTTGACGATGAAAGTACAAAAGAAAATATCGCAAAGGAAGTGATATATTTAGATCTGTGGATAACTATTTTCAGTTGGGATTTAGAACTCGACAAGTATGGGATTTGATAGATGAGATCTTCACCCTATGGGAAAATGTTGGTATAAAGAGTCAGAGAGTTAAGAAGGCTAAACCACTGATATGTGGCACACGTATGGCAAGTCCCAACATAAACAATCTTGTTGATGATATGACTATAACACCTTGGAGATCAATACAAGGAGTGAAGGATGATAAACTTATCATAAGTATATTATCACGTGTTAGGTCGGGATAATTGTCAATGGAAGAAATGGGTGATGAATTTAAAAAGTAAGTATGTTGAGTTATTTTTATTTATGTTAGGACAAGATAATTAATTTTTTCAGTTTAATATCAGTTTAACATTGTTTTTGTGTTATTTAGTCACAAAGTGTATATGAAAATACAAGAGGAAATGGTCAAGATGTTGAATGAATAAATTTGGGATGATGTTAAAATCAACTATCCAGATTCAAGCTCTTCAGCAGTATTGAAACAATGTTTTGTTGCATTCAAAAAGGTATGTTGATTTATTACATTCATATTATTCGTTTGTAACTTAATTTATTTATATTTTAATAGTTATAGATATATAACTATATGTTTGTTTGTTTCATTAAAGATGCCAAAGAAGAATGCAGATGGAGTACCTGAAACTTTCAAAATTTTTATTGAAAAAGCTAAGTTTCAAAGAGAAATAAGGAGACGTGTTCAAAATGTTCAACTTGATGACACCCTTGATCACTACATTTGGAATGGGCTTGACATTGTTCAATATAAAATGATATTAGGTGATTTTGAAAAACTTGCAAGTATTGTTCCTAAAAAAGAATACTCCCTAGTTATTGCGGATATCCCTCATGGTTATAATATACCAGACATTGAATATGATATTGAGCCTTATACTTACCAAGATTTCAGTAAAGTGGTTATGGGATTTATAGAAGTTACAACATCACCATTTTGGAGATTTCTATTATTTCATTCAGACACAACAAGGATTAGTACAATTAAGTTTCAAGGGGAAAGAAAAGACAAAGAGGTAGTTTATTTGCTAAGATATTGAAAGTGTATGTTTAGCAATTAATATTATAAAAATAAATTAGTAATTCACAAATTGATTGAAATTTCACTTATTTATGTTACAGGCACAAGACAAATATTCAGAGCTCCAAGAAGAATCATTTAAACATGATTTTGAGAGTATGCATCTTGCAACCTGGACAAAAGATGATTCTTATAATTCTATTCTTGTCAATGCAAATGATGAAGATACTCCTAGTAGTATATTGGTATACAATGTTGTGGTTAGAAAGCTAACATATGAGGAAAAAGATTTGAAAGCAGAGATGGTTAACATTTATAAAAAACCACAAGGATTAATTAATTATCTTATAGATAAATTTTCAAATGAAGGAGATTGGGTTTTGGATTTGTTCTCGGGTTCAGGTAAGAATTATGATCTAATATTTATGAAATCATACTTCCATCTTAGATTAGTTTTAATTTATCTTTTTACAGTATCTAACTTCATTATTTATTTTGTATTTTGTGATTAGGTACAACATTAGCATGTTGCCTACAAAAAGGAAGGAATTCCATAGCCATTGAAAGTGACCCAATACAATGCAGTTTTATTAAACAAAGAATTAATGCTATTCCAGCTCTTCTAGATGAAATGCAAGAAGTTGGCTTGAGGAAAGGATATTTTAGGGAATCAAAGGTGGAAAAATTGCCAAAGGAACCTCAAGTACCATTAGGAGGAATGATTGGAAATGATCACTTTGGAGAACTTGCAGATATCAAAGAACCAATGGAAGAACAAAATGACACAATGGAAGCACAAAATGACGTCGAAGAAGATGATGATGTGTCTATTGATCATGATGAATTTCAGATATATGATATTGTTGATTAGTTTAAAGATGAGTTTGAAGACGATGCTCAATTTTGCAAATTTTTGATGAGTTATAATTGTAATGATTTGACTTTCATATTTCAAAATAAGAATAAAGATGTATCTCTTTTTGTTTTGCGTTGAATCTTTTTATTGTTTCTTTTTTCTTTTTATTTGTATGTGAATCACTATAGATTGAAATTTTTTATTAAATTTTGTCATTTTTTTACTTCAAATGTATAAAATTATGAAAGAAAATGATAATTTTTTATAAAATTTAGACTTTTTTTGTTCAATTATGTCCATAAAAAATGCTTTATTTGACATGTTATTTTAAGGAATATGTACCAATATGTATAGGTTTTGTATGATATATGGCTATAGAATGTGTATTTGTTTTATAAATATTCGAAAGTAGTGTTATTTAACTACAATTGTTTCTGATTTATTGAAGTAAAGGTAAACAATGTGTTAAAAATGATGTTTTTCAATATATTTAAAAAGTATGGAACAATAAATTAATTAAGGAGGCAAAATTCTATGAAAAATCTTAACATCGAAAAATTAAATGGTAAAAAAAAAAATTAAGATTGAAAGAAGCATGAAAAAAAGACTAAAAAATGAGTTGAATAAAAACAAAAAATATATATATTTATAAAAAATTGAAAATAGATGAAAAATGATCATTTGAAAAAATAATGTGTAAACATTATGGATCGAAAAATTTAAAATATCAAAAAACACCTAAAAATAGAGAGGTGCTACCAGTAGCACCATTTTAAAAATGAGGTAAAAAATTGGACCCCCCAAAAAACGAGAACTCTCGAGAGTTCTCGTTAAGTTGGTAACTATGTTTTCCTTATTCCTTTATCGGCTAGAGTTTTCTTAGTCATAGTTTTTTATTAGGAAAGTTTCCTAGAACTATTACTGACAATCAATCTAACTAACCTGACGAACACAATGACCTTCTCTAGTGGATGATTTTTCATTATTGCCTCCCTACCTACACCTAGCCTTGCTAGAACCAATAAAGTTCTATTTGTTGTAGACGAAGTTCAGACTAGTTTTCCAGAAGAACAACCTACTATTGATTATATTGAATAGATTGATGAGTTGCATGTAGGGATGATTTTAAGGATGGAAATTTATTTTAAAATGTAGAAACCTTGGTGAAGATACCAATCCTTCATATGCCAACTATAAATGGTTGGCGACATTTTTGTAAAAATATTCAAATTTCTAAGGATTTTATATACTTTGTACAAAAAATTGGCGATTTTTAAGTTAAAATAATTTTATCCTATAGAATTTGGGTGAATAATTTTTATAATACTGAATCGTTTTTTGGGAAAAACCATGAAAAATTATCCCATGAGCGAAATTTATCCCCTAAAATCATCCCTGGCTGCATGCTTCTCACATGCCAAAATTTGAGCATGATGTTACAGATGACATTGTTGTTGATATGTCAGGTTTTTCTATGCCTCTAAGAGAACGTGGCCCTAATCCTACTTCCTCTAATCAACTGAGACAAAAATATGTCATATAATCATCATCACCATACAATTCGAAGGAATGTGAATCATGCTTTCAGATCTTTGTAGAAAAGACATGAAAGACATAATTGTGGGTCAGTGTCGACTACTAGGATACATCGTAGTTAGATTGATGGATGGTCATGGAATCATTTGACCATATTTATGAGGACTTCATCTAATTGTGTCTCATTGGTTTTACAATCATGCAATGTTCCTCTTACTCAATGATGTTTTCCTTGGAAGTGGTCGACCAAGGATCGACTTGATATGACAGTCGACTGGAGTTTAAATTAAGTGTTCATCAACTAAGTTTCGACTGGGTTATCCCTCGACTGGAAATTTCAATGAGAACTATTGCTTCTAATTATTGATCCCTAATGGGGGGAGTACTTGAATTTGATCATATGCAAACCCAAACAATATATTCTTATTCACTCTACTATTTCTTGTGAATTAACTTGGATTTGTTGAGACCGACCAAACCATGTTTGAGTATTGTTGGAGATGTACTACTGCTTATGTTGGATACAAAAACTTCTCGGATTAACATAAATCGATTATCTTGTATTGTTATTGATATTGTTTATACTTCTTCAGGAGTGTTGTTTTACCATGTTTTGTTAGGATATTTAGACACTTAGGAGTTAGTTAAGATCTACTTGGTCTAATATGTCATTAGGTAAAAGTGTGTTTCTTTAGTATGCATTAGTATTCATTTGTAGTTAGGAAATCCGATGGTCACGATATGTTCCCGACATAGAGTGATCCGATGGTTCATACTCTCCTCGATCTTAATGACCATTGATTCGTGGCTTAACACCTGATTGGTCCATGATCTCTATTTAAAGAGAATGGAGGGTCATTTGCCGATGGTCAATTGTGAAAAAATCTATTGTAAAATCTCTCTGTAATATTTTTCTTTTGCATTAATAAACTGCTCCAAGTGGCTGCATTGGCTGGGGCCGTGGATGTTTCCCCATAGGGGTTTTACCACGTGAAAACATCGGTGTGTTGATATTTGATATGGTTATGTGAGTGGTTACTAAAGGTGTTCGTACTTTGTTGGAATACCCGTGTTGTTGAACATGGTATCAGAGCCTGTTTGAAGACCCGCTCCTATTGTAAATCGAAATTGTAAAGTCGAGTTGTTTCATCTCCATTTTCTATCATTTTCGTACATTTATCGGCTAAGGTACTGCTATGTTGTGTCCAGAGCACTTGTTTCATTAAGGAACACTTTTCTTTTCACTCGAAAAGGTTTCCGTTTGCACAAGATACAACCATTACAGTTAGATCCGGAGGTATAAAGTTTGAATACGTTTTTTTTTTTTTTTTTTTGCAGAGAAGTATTTTGGTTTTATTTCGGTTTTGTATTTTTTTTCTGGGTTGCTACTCTTTTATATCTTTGTATTCTCTTTGCCCCGCACCCTGTGCGATGTCGTAAAATCAGAAACATATAGGAAAAGGTGCATCTTCCAGGTAAGCTAACCGAGATCTAACCCTTGTTGTCATTAAGAAGCGAAATTGTTTTCTAGTGTGAAAAGAGTTTTTTTTAGCACGCTCTCCAAGGTCATATTCCACAACAAAAACAACAACAACACCCCCAATCCTCCTTCTTAACATTACAATATGTTTTGCTAGACTATTTGGTTAAAACTTGCCTTATTAAGTAAGAGGTCTTGAGTTCAAGTCTCTCTTTTGTTACTTTTTTGAAAAATTTCATGCTAAAATTGTAAAGTGTATTTCACTTCAAGTATAAAAGTGAATCACTATAAGTAGGTTTAATATTTTATTTTAGAGTTATTTATTTTGCATGCAAATTTTTTGTTATAAAGTAACTTCATTGTAAAAGTGATCCCCACTTCTCTTTATAAAAGTGGGTCACTTCATAAAGCAACTTACACTATCATGTGGTCAGTTGGTTATCGTTTATTCCTTTTTTTAAAAGGGCATAACTCTCACATCAGAAGTCCGTTTTCAGTGCCATTTGTTTTAAAACCACATAAATTTTCGAGATCTTTCCACCTAGATCATCAGTTTCAGTTTTTAAATCCACATTATCTACATATTTAATATGGCTTCTACAAGTAATGTCTTGCTTACCAACAACAACTACTTCCAATGGAAATCTCATATGGAAGATTTATTAAGAAGTAAAGGTCTGTACCGGATTACCTTGGGAAAGGAAAAAGCACCCACTGATGATGATAAGAAATCCAAATGGGATAATAGGAATGATGAAGCATGTGGACTAACCAAAATGTCCATCTCTCCTGATTTAAAGTACCACTTTCAAGAAATTAATGACCCTGAAGAAGCTTGGGACAAGATTGAATCTGTGTTTGGTAAACTCAATATTATTAGAGAACAACAATTAGAAAATAAAATATTGACCTTGAGTCCAAGTGATTTTTCTTGCCTTGGAGACTATCTATCTAAGTTTAAAACACTTAGAATTTTATGTGAAGAATGTAAGATAAAAATGGAGGAAGACCATTGCATCTATCTTATTCTTTCTAAGCTAGGTAGTGCATATTTTGTGTTTGTATCTGCCTTTTATGCCATGAAAGAGGCTCTAGGGAAAGCTTATGAAAAACCTACTCTTGAGTCCTTTTGTGCTTCTTTGATGAGAGAGGAAGATAAGCTTATACAACTTGGAGTGATCAGCACTGCAAGTACCTCTAACAAAGATTTAGTTTCCTAGTAGAAAGATAACCACAAGTATCCCAAGAAGCAACATCCTCGCTACAACAACAAGCAATATAAGGGTCCCAAACCCGCTCAGACAACTTCATATCCTAATGGTGACAAAGGGGGAAAATATAAAAATAAGAAGACTAACAGACATTGCAACCTTTGTGATAAGGATGGTCATGATGAGTCCAAATGTTTCAAGAAGATGGAAGATTTAGAAGCATCGACGAAGAAGAACAATATCAATATTGATTCTCCTTCTTCTTCTTCTTCTCATGGAAATGCAATTTATTCTTCTGGTTTCTCCTTCAACACAAATTCTACTTCTTCTTCTTATGAGTGGCTTATTGATCAAGATCATCTTATCATATGGCTAAGGATAAAGCCATATTTTCTTCTCTAAATGAATGTAACACCAAGAAGATATTTGTTGGTGATGATAGATCTCTTAGTGTTGTAGGATCGAGAATAGTTCAAGTAGATACTGGTCATTTCAATGATGTATTATGTGTTCCAAGTCTTTCTTGTAACCTTCTATCAATATATCAAATCACTCATTCAGGTGAAGGTAAAACCATAGAGTTTTCACCTCAACAAGTTGTAATCAAGGATCTAAAAGATCCTAAGCATGTTCTTGCAACTGGAATTGTTGATGATATTACCAGGTTGTACAAGTTTGACAACTTTGGGTCATCACATTTTTCATCAATTTTTCTTGCTCATAGCGATGACTTGAGCAAACTTTGGCATGAGCGGTTTGGTCATCTAAATTACCGCTCATTGCAACAACTATGTAATCAATAGATGGTGACTTGTATTCCTCTTGTTTCATGCATAGATGATGTTTGTGTCAGTTGTGTTCTCGACAAACATCATCAGGACAATTTTGACAAATGTGCCTCTTGGCACGCATCAGGCCCTTTGCAGCTTGTTCAAAATGATTTGTGTGGTCCATTTTCTTCTCCTTCTTTTTCTGGGTGCAAGTATTTCTTAACTTTCATTGATGATTTTTCTAGACGTACTTTGGTTTTACTTCTTAAAACTTAAGATCGAAGTTTTTGACAAGTTTTTGGCCTACAAGTCCCTTGTAGAAAAGCAATCTGAACATCAAATTCAAAAGTTAAGAACAAATAATGGAGGCGAATATGTGAACAATAATTTTACAAGTTACTGCACTACACAGGGCATCCAAATGCAACACATCGTTCCATATACACCACAAAAAAATGGTTTTGCTGAGAGAAATAACCGCAGATTAAAAGAAATGGCTAATTGTATGATCCAATCTAATGGATTAATTCTAAAGTATTGGGTGGAAGAAATCAATTGTGCAAATTACATCGTCAATCGTACTCCCACAAAGGCTCTTAAAAATATAACACCGGAAGAACCTTGGACTAAAATTAAACTAGATGTAAGTCACTTCCGTGTATTTGGCAGTATAGCATGGGCTCACATTCCTGATGAGAAAATGAAAGAATTGTAGCCTAAAAGTGAGAAGTGTATATTTCTTGGTTACTCTGAAGATGTCAAAGGTTATAGACTTCTTCAACCACATTGTAATGAAATTATTCTTATAAGAGATGTTAAATTTGATGAAAATCTCTTGGCCTATGAGCCTAATTCGATGGTTGTGCCTTATTCGGCCTGGGAGCCATCTTCGACGTTTGTGCCTTCTTCTGTTCCTATTCTGGTTTCTTCTTCAGATGATGACAGTAAGGATGAAAATCCACCTCCGCTTGTTGACCTTACTCCAGATGATTCCTTTGAACCTGAACAAGCACCAGTTGCACCACTTCCTCGATGGATCCGTTCAACACGAGAAGCATCTAGTGATGTTGTCAGTGATCCTTCGGATCAACGTCGAACACAGTCACAGTTCTAGCGAACCTCTTCTCTTTTGGATCAAGTTTCAGAGACTCATGATCTAGAGACATTTGCATAATCTTCGGGTCATTCAGATTGGGATACATCAATGAATGAAGAGTATCGTTCTTTAATGGGAAACAATACTTGGGATTGTGTACCTATTCCAAAAGGAATAAAACTTGTTAGATGTAAATGGGTCTACAAAACTAAGTATGCATCAGATGGAAGTGTTGAAAGACATAAGGCTCTGTTAGTTGCCAAAGGATTCTCCCAAGTTGAAGAAATTGACTATAATGAAACCTTTTCCCCTGTAGACAAAATGAATTCCATCCACCTTGTTCTTTCCCTTGCTACCTAATCCAGGTGGATATCAGTGGCCACCCACCTTCTCCAACTGTCCCAAAACATGTTTCGGGCAATTTTGGTAATTTACTATTTTTAGTAGTTTTTAACTTCCAGGGCCATTTTGAGGCCCTAAATGATGTTTTTTGAGAATATGGGGAGCAACATGGATTGTAGATCAATTTTTCTCAACCAAAAGTTGTAGTTCTCAGATAGATATTTCCAATGAGCTATCGAACACCCAAAATGGAGATCGTATGAAAACGTTACACCCCTGGGATGTTGACGTATCAACTACCCCCATCGGGGCCCACAAACCTTTTGGATTTTCAACTTTCGGGGTTAGGGTTTTGGATTTTACTTATGTTGAAAAGGCCCTTAGAGCCTCATTGTAATCATGTTCTTGCAAATGCGAGTAGCCGTCACATATCTTCTCAGGGATAATCTACCACAATTCTAGCGAGTCTTTAACTCTGTACTTTTACAGTCTTTGTACAATTATTTCATTAATAGAAATCGTGTATTACTGTATATCTGTGACTCTTGTTATATTTCCGCTATATCTTTGTTATATTGTTTTCTTTCTTTCAATATCTATGAATATTTATGTGTTGTATCTCCACTCTCATTTCGTGCTGAAAATAATCTGGATCAGTGGTATTAGAGCAGGCTGCTCTTGATCATTTTTCAGTGCATGTCCCCGACAAGGTCCGATTATAGAAAGTTGGGTCTCGATATTGTTTCTCTTGAGGAAAATCGCTCTCGCACACCCAAGAAACCCTAAATGGTGGAAGAAAAGAAAAATGACGGAGCAGATGATCCTATCAGTCTGTTGCTTGAGCAAGCTCTCACGTGACAGAGGGACGAAATGATTGAGAATTTTTCCCACATCCTTCAATGCTTGCCGATAGCATCAGGTGCATCTTCATCAAGCAGCCACTTTGGATGCACCTCGCCTTTTAAGGTACAGATTAATTTTGATATTCCTGTATTTGAAGGTCAAATAGATGCATATGCCCTAGATAAATGGTAAAATCTGCTAGAAGGTTATTTCTCTGTTCATAATTTTTCCGACAAGAAAAATATCACCTTCGCACTCCTTAAGGCGCTCCCCCATGTAAAAAATTGGTAGGAACCCTACTAGGAGCATAGTTCCATAGAGGAGTCTGGAATATATGGGGTCGATCCCACTTGGGATTGTTTTTTTGATGTGGTAAAGGAACAATATTACCCTGTTGGCAACTATGAGGACTAGTACATGAGATGGACCACATTGCGACAAGAGAGGGCACAAGCAGTTTCAGAGTTCACCAATACCTTCCATACCTTGTGCACCAAGCTAGGTATCAAAGACTTCGAACGACATTTGGTTCTGAAATACCGTGGGGCTCTACACAGATACATCCAAACTGAAATGGAGTTTTTGGACATCTCATCACTCGGTGCTACCTATCGATATGCTATTAAAATCGAGCAGAAATTTAAGCACCAGAACAAACGAGAGTTTGGGTCTGCAAATCTACAACAACCAAATTATGACAAAGAAAACCCTAATAAACAGTCTCCCAAAAGCCAGTCCAAGCCAGAAGAAAAGAAGGGTCACGGGAAGACAAAGAAGGACACCGGAAAATGGTGTGTTTTCCACAAAATCCCCTGGCACAACATCGATGAATGTCGCTCAAAATAGTCATTGGTGGATGAGATCAAAGACAAGGATCCAACCCCTGATTCAGAATCTGATTCTGAAAATACTGGTAAAAGACAGATCATCGACGGAGACCGCACTGCTATTTTCACGACCGCAGCAATTCAACCAAAAGAACCAACAGATTCAGAATAGGGGGAGCACCTTTTTCATTCACAGATGTGGGTGAAGGGGACCTTGCTGCATTTTATTGTTGATAGTGGAAGCCAGAATAACCTCATCTCAGTAGAGGTCGTCAAACAGTTGGGATTGTCGACAACACCACACTCGCAGCCATACAACATCGGGTGGCTTCACCAAGGACGAGATCTCTGTGTTAGCTAGCAGTGTCGATTGTCATACGACATCCAACCCTTCAAGGATGAGGTATTATGTGATGTTGCCCCACTGGATGTCTGTTATGTTCTCTTGGCCCAGCCGTATATGTGGAAACGACATGTTATCTATGAGTCTCGACCCCGTAGTGTCATTATTACTCTGGGGGGTCATCTCTACAAGATACCAGAGGTAGTTCCAAATAGTGCCCCACCTAAACAGTGTCGCAAGGTAGTATCTCATACTACAAAATTCATCTTCTCCACAATCTGTTCAAAAGCGGAACAAAAGGATACTGCAACCACCACAACTTCGGCCCAAGCACCTTCTATCCAACAGAAGTAGGTCGACAAGGTTGCAACAAAGCACAAATATTTCTTCTGCACACAGTCATCTAAAATAGCCAGACTGGTTAAAAAGGTCCAAACCTTCCAGCCACACATTCATGACGACCTTCAACAAACCAAGCAATGCAACGGTTCCAACAAGGCAAGAAACTCACTAAGATTCAGATTCAGTAATCACTTTCCCCTCTCCCCCAGGAACTCAATGAAATGGAGACCATTTCTTCCTAAGGAGGGAGGATTGATCCAGGTGGATATCGGTGGCCACCCACCTTCTCCAACTAGCCCAAAACATGTTTCGGGCAATTTTGGTAATTTACTATTTTTAGCAGTTTTTAACTTCCGGGGCCATTTTGAGGCCCTAAATGATGTTTTTTGAGAAAACAGGGAGCAACATGGATTGTATATCAATGTTTCTCACCCAAATGTTGTATTTCTCGGATATATCTTTCCAACGAGTTATCGAGCGCCCCAAACAGAGATCGTATGCAAACGTTACACCCCTAGGAAGTTGACGTATCAACTACCCCTATCGGGGCCCACAAACCTCTTGGCTTTTCATCTTCCGGGGTTAGGGTTTTGGATTTTACTTATGTTAAAAAGGCCCTTAGAGCCTCATTGTAATCATCGCCTTGCGAATGCGAGTAGCCGTCACATCTCTTCTCAGAGATAAGCTACCACCATTCTAGCGAGTCTTTCACTCTGTACTTTTACACTTTCTGTACAATTATTTCATTAATAGAAATCATGTATTATTGTATATATGTGACTCTTGTTATATTTTCTCTATATCTATGTTATATTGTTGTCTCTCTTACAATATCTCTAAATATTTATGAGTTATATCTCTGCTCTGATTTCATGCCGAAAATAATCTGGATCACTACCTCACATAAATGGGAGGTCCATCAGATGGATGTTAAATCCACCTTCTTGCATGGTGAATTGAAAGAATAAATCTACATGGAACAACCTCCTGGATATGTCCAGAATGACTCTAGCCTTGTTTGTCACCTTAAGAAATCTCGTTATGGTCTTAAGCAAGATCCCCAAGCTTGGTATGCCAAAATGGACAACTTTCTTATTGACACCAGATTCTCTAGATGCCATTCTGATCCTAATGTTTATACCAAGAAAGTAGGAATCCATGTCATAATCCTTGTCCTTTATTTTGATGACCTTATCTTTACTGGTAGTGACTCAAAACTTTTAAACCATGTGAAAACTAGCCTCAAGAAGAAATTTGAAATGACAGACTTAGGGTTTTTGCACTATTTCCTTGGCCTCCAATTTTTGCAAACCATTGAAGGAATTTTTCTTTCCCTGTCTAAGTATGCATGTGACATTCTTCGTCGATTTCACATGGATGATTGTAAACCAACCCCTTCTCCCTTCCTGTTTGGAGTCAATATTACTGCCACTTGTACTTCTCCTAAAGTTGATGCCACCCTGTACCGTCAGTTAGTCGGTAGTCTCTTATACTTGACTCATACCCATCTTGATCTTTCCTTTATTGTTGGTCATGTTGCCTGGTATATAAAAAAACCTAATGAAATCCATTGGAAAGAATATGAAAGGATACTTCGCTATGTCCATGGTACAGTTCAGTTCGAGATACATTACAGTTCAGGGGGGACTCCTTTATTGTTTGGTTTCACTGATTCAGATTGGGTCAGCGGCCCTGATGATCGGAAGTCTACTACAAGTTATGTTTTCAGCCTTGGTTCAAGACTTGTCAGTTGGGCCTGTAAGAAACAACAGGATATTTCACTTTCTTCAGTAGAAGAATAGTATCGAGAAACGATAAATGCAAGTCAGGAAGCCTTGTGGCTTCGACATATCCTTTCAGAGTTTGGATTTGAGCAGCAACATCCGACCAGCCTTTGGTGTGAAAATCAAAGTTCCATCAAGCTCTCCAAAGACCCTGTTCAACATCATCGTAGTAAGAACATCGAGCTACACATGCACTTCATCAGAAAGCTCATTCATGATCAAGTTATTGAAGTTCTATTTTTCCCTATAGAATATCAAGTTGTAGACATTTTCAAAAAGTCTCTTACAAAAGTGAAGTTTTCCAAAATTCGCTCTATGTTAGCAGTTCAGGAAGCTGTCATTAAGGATGGATGGGCTCTAATGCCTCCTTCCTTCTCCTATTTTGTCAACATTGTAAATCCTTCAATCTTATCCCAATTTAGTCTTAAGGGGGGATGTTAGGATATTTAGACACTTAGGAGTTAGTTAATATCTACTTGGTCTAATATGTTGTTAGGTAAAAGTGTGTTTCTTTAGTATGCATTAGTATGCATTTGTAGTTAGGAAATATGATGATCACGATATTTTCCTGACATAGAGTGATCCGATGGTTCATACTCTCCTCGATATTAACAACCATTGATCCATGGCTTAACACCTGATTGGTCCATGATCTCTATTTAAAGAGCATGGAGGGCCATTTTCCGATGATCGATTGTGAGAAAATCTATTGTAAAATCTCTCTGTAATCTTTTTCTTTTTCATTAATAAACTTCTTCAAGTGGCTACATTGGCTAGGGCCGTGGATGTTTCCCCATAGGGGAAACCAGTTCAACATCAGCGCAACAAGAACATCGAGCTACACATGCACTTCATTAGAAAGCTCATTCATGATCAAGTTATTGAAGTGCTTTTTTTCCCTACATAATATCAAGTTGGAGACATTTTCACAAAGTCTCTTACAAGAGCGAAGTTTTCCAAACTTCGCTCTATGTTAGGAGTTTAGGAAGTTGTCATTAAGGGAGGATAGGCTCTAATGCCTTCTTCCTTCTCCTATTGTGTCAACATTGTAAATACTTCAATCCTATCCCAAGTTATTCTTAAGGGGGGATGTTAGGATATTTAGACACTTAGGAGTTAATTAAGATCTACTTGGTCTAATATGTCGTTAGGTAAAAGTGTGTTTCTTTAGTATGCATTAGTATGCATTTGTAGTTAGGAAATTTGACGGTCACGTTATGTTCCCGACATAAAGTGGTCTGACAGTTCATACTCTCCTCAATATTAATGGCCATTGATTCATGGCTTAACACCT
>SNQJ01S0058053.1:26450-46466 GCA_010110895.2 Picea sitchensis | reverse complement strand
AGTCTCCTATATATACCAAGGAGACATTTTCATTTTGAATCATCTTGTACTTGAACATTTAAGTGGGGTAAAAGGAGGTTTCCCCCTCGAAGAGGCTTATTATATGAAATTATCTCTTTTTGAAGGCGTTGAGTACTTTTCCTAAGGTTTTTCTATGCTATATTGATGTTTGGTTCTTAACAGTCTACCACATCCTGTAGGACCTACCATGTGGTTGTATGGACTGCCATGTGGCACTTTTCCATTGACCAGAAAATGTCAAAAATGGGTGACACGTGGCAGCTTCTAGTGCTACCACATCATCATGTTGATGTCATCATGACACGTGTCGATCTCTGACTGTTCCATGTACCCTGTATAGATGCTTATGTCATCCATACTGATGTTGATGTCAACAATACATATGTTGACTCATCCATGTTGACTGGGCTAGGTTGACCAAAAATTTGATCGTGAATATCTTTTGATCCGTAACTCTGTTTGATGAACCATTTATGCCGTTGGAAATCTTGTGGTGCGCTCTTCGCTATGATGCCAATTTTTCTGGGTTTTGAGGAATTCGATTTTTGTTTATTTCTCCACCTGCTGAGGCCATTTTAATCTTCCTAGTGAACTTTTGAGAATTATAGGTTATCCTTAGGCCTCCCCGGATCCATTAATATCACTCATCCCCATCACTAAGAATTAACTTATAAAAAGACAAAATCTCTTTGTTTGAATGACACTAACCTTCAAGTTCCAATTTATTCTTTAATACATATAACTTCTTCAAAAGATGATAAAATTCACATTACTTTCGCCAAGTCTCCTTGTTACTTCTGCCTTCACTAGGTATGACCAAAATTTTAATTTCCAAATGAAACTTATGGGAAATTTCCCAAAGCTTGTTGTTTTTGTCCTCTTCCCAAGAAAGAACTTGTATAGAATTCCAGGTGTCCAATTTTTCAAATCTGATTCAGAAATTTTTAGATGAGGTACTTTGGTATGTCTCCTATGATCCCTGGAAATTTCACTGTATGAAAAGTATAAGAAACTAAGTTATAGAGAAAATGTTAATCTGACATGTTTGAAACTCATTTCAATACCATTTATAAACCCTAAATTACATAAGGTATATCTCATAAGATATAGAAAACAAAAGTCTAAAAGGATTACATGAGGTGCTTCTATATGTCTCCTCAGACCCCTAAAAATTTCATAGTTTGAGAAGTCCCAAAAATAAGTTATAGAAAAAATGAAAAACTAACATATTGAAAACTAATTTTAGAACTATTTAGAAACCCTAAATTCCACAAAGCATATATTATAAATTATAGAGAACCAACATCTGAGATTTTAACCATATGTACCTAGAGAGAGTGCCTCCATATCAAAATTTCATAGTCTAAAAAAACCCAAAAAATAAGTTATAGTGAAAATTCCAAACTGACATGTTTGAAATTGATTTAAGGAGCATTCAGGAACCCTAACCTTGATAGGGAATATCTTAGAAATTATATCCAACCAACATCTAAAATTTTAACCAAATGTACCAAAATCTCTTACCTCCATCTCTTCAAAACTTTATGGTGTGAAAGGTCCCAGAAAATAATTTATAGCGAAAATGCAAATTGTCCTATTTGAAATTGATCTTAGGAGCATTCAGGAACCCTAAATTCCACTGTGCATATCTCATAAAGTATAGTGAACCAACATATGAAATGTTAACCACATGTATCTAGATATGTCAACTATATCTCCGTAAAATTTCACGGTCTGGAATGTCCCATAAAATAAGTTATAACAAAAATACCAAGCTGACCTAAAACTGATTTCACGACTCTCCCCTTTTGGAATAATATCCAATCTTTGCTCATCCATTTCTTCAATTATTATTAAATTTTTCACCGACACTCTTTCTCTAAAACTTTATCCTTTTATACTTTATCATAACCCTTCGTGAAGGGATATGTTAATTAAAAAAAAACATGATATCCATTAATTAAATAATTAATTACTGTTTTTATTTCACTTTTCCAAATACCATGGGAAAATACATGGGAAACGTCCATGGGATTCCAAACCCATGGTTTTGAAACCACCATTTCACTTTCTAATTTTTCATATACATCCATGTTTTTTAATAAACTTGTAAATGCAAGAAAATGTTTGATGAAAATGGATAGCTACTTTACCATGCCAATTGTAACATGTCATATTCTAGTAACCTACATCCTAGGTCAACGATATTACAGCATGAATTGGATCTCTTTTTTGACACACCAGTGGCATGTGGTTGTTCAAAATGTAAAGGGTTGAACAAGAACCCTCGAGGTGTCATGTTGTATCATTATATTAATGATTGAATACCCAAAGTTGATGGTCTAATACATCCCACTATGATCAATAATCCAACATGTGTTATAGAAAAGACTCATAGGAACACTTCCATATTCTCCTTTTTTGAAAAGTTGGAAGCCATATCATCTACATTTTCTCCTGAATTGGCCAACCTGTCTTCTTATGTTGAGTCAACGGAGAGTTCTTATAGTGAGACAAAGTATAATATCAATACTACCCAAAACATCACTACTAGAAGATAAAAAATGTTGTATGAGCTAAGAGAAAAAATGTCCAAGTAGATACCAACATCTGTTCAATTGTTGGAAGGTAGCGATGAATTCCCTCTTTATATCCATCTACAAAGTAAATAACAAACCGATTACAACCAAGATTTTTATGGTGCTTGGCCATAGTCCATGTCTATACCCGATGTTGGAACCAAATTCGTTTTTTCTATAAAATAGATGTTGCAAATATTAGGTTGCTTATCCTTTCACATGTATTTGTTCCTCCCAAACAATCAGTGGCACTTATGCCATTTTGTGGTTCTCTTTATAGTCGGTCTGATTACTTGAATATTGTCAAATACAAACATTGCATTTCCATGAATAGTATGTGCATGAATGGTTATGCTTCTGGAAACTTTAACATGAAAAACCTATTATATATCGATGATCGTCCATGAACTCATGGGAACATTGCATGGTTCATAAATAGTTGCAAGGCCGAGTCATTATTTAGTGCAAATTGTTCCTTTGAAGAACACTCCAATGACAAAGAGTTATTTATTAAAAGGAAGGCATCAAAATTTGTTGTTGTGCATGCAATACATAGTTTGTTTCCTCATGACGAGTTGTTAATAAACTATAACTTTCATAGACCACCAACAACTCGTCAAAACACCTTGCATTGGGTCTACCTTTAGATGTTCGCTTGGGACATAAGAAAAAATGATTGGGTAATTGTGTTTTTGTGTTTTTGTATTTTCAATGGAACTAATGTAAATGTATTACTTAATTCGAAATTAGTTTTATAAAATGGTTGGTTGCATGATATAATCATAACATCAAGGATGGGGACTAAGCTTCCTATAACTTCTACACATGGACTTTTGTTTATTTTATTTATTGAGTTTGCTTAATATTTTTTTTATTTTTATATATTAATAATGAACCTTATCCATTATAATCCTTGTACACTACAGATTCTATTAGGGCCTAATATGGCCCACATGTGACGTAGATGTGTCCTACAAAGAAATAGGTAAAATGTCTATGGCCCAAATTCTGGTATCTTTGGATGTTCGTGCTAGATTGCTTGAAGAATTGGTGTTTCTAAAGGAGGATGTTCGGTTTCATCAAAGATTGGATTATGAAGGGATTCCTTTTAGGTGTCGACAATGTCCCAAGCATGGGAACAATGCCAGTAAATTCACCTTGCCTTTTTTACCTCCTAATGCGAGGAATTTTTATCCTCCCTCTAAGAAGCGGTTGGCACCACTAGATGTAAAGGAAAAAGGATCCCACCTCTGGATCCCCAGGTTTGGTGGTTTTAGGGCCAAAGGTACCCTGACTGGAGAAAGAGGGAAACTCCAAAGTAGATCCTACTCTTCAACAAGTGCCTGAGAAGGGACAAATATTTTTTGTAGAAGAGACTCTAGACTCCCATCCATCCCAATTGACAAAGGAATTTTTACAGGACCTTACATCTCATTTTGGTATGTTAAGTGCCCCCCCCCCTCCTCCTTTAAATTCTATTTTACATTATTTATCTCTTATGGGTAAAGATTGGTTAGGGTATCTCAAGAGATGGCAAGTCCCCCATCCGCTCGTTCCCCCTTTATTCCATCCCTATGAGACCTCCCTTCTTCCTTGCTCTCCTTCCCTTCTTCCTCTTCCATCCCACCAATATTTTCCCTACCTTGACCTTGACTCTTCTTTGGACTCTTCCTGAAAATCGAATGATGTTAGAATAGTCTATCAGCTACAAAATAAATCCATTCTAGAACCTGGCTGTGAGCCTGTCCTTCGAAAAAACTGGCTGTGAGCCTGTCCTTCGAAAAAATCCCACCCCCATCCAAGGGGGAAAATGGAGGGGAAGGAAGTCACAATTGTTGAAGGCCCAAAATAAAGCATTATCTTATATTGCATATGGAAAACAAAAAATCAATTTTTGGGGCACTTAGATCATCGCATGCCCTTGGAGGTGTTCCCTAATGAAAATTATCTCATTAAATTATAGGGGTTTGTCAGGTTCCCTCAAAATAACTTCCCAATGTGTTGGTGAAGCAAAACCAGTTGCACCTTGATGCTCTAGGAAACTATGGGTGAGGAAGTTGTGATCATCCCCCGACTTTGCTCTTTGTTGAATACATGGAAGTTTGTGGGCTCAGATGCCAAAGGGCACTTGAGAGGCCTAACCATAGAATGTAATACCAAAATAATCAAAGTTACAAGCTCTTGGAGTTTTGAATTTGTATTTGGGATAAACGTCTTCTCTGGAAAGATAGGTTCAGAGGTAACAATATTATACTTATATGGTCCTTATGAGGGAAGGTCCCTTGTTTTGGTAGCTCTTGGACATAAATCCTTCTTGGAAAGAGAAAATATTATCCTAGGAGTGGATATCAAATTTTCTCTCAAGGATGTTGAATCTTGGGGACCAAGAGATAGATCGAATAATTTGACATATTTTTTCATCCATATTCTAAGGAGAATGAAATTGATTGACAATAATCCCATAAAATTATGCTCCACCTAGAGAAATAAAAGGGTGGGAGAGAAACGTTTGGATATCTTTCTCGTCACTGAAAATTTAGTAGAGGTCTACGCTTAGATAAGGAAATGGGTTGGCTCAGGGGGATCTCAGACCATTGTTTTGTTATTTGGTCCTTTTAAGACAAATAGTCCATGGACACACTTCATATGTTTGTGTTCAAAATATGTTATGTTACATGTAGTTGATTGTTTTGTTATTTGGTCCTTTTAAGACAAATAGTCCATGTTCAAATAAAAGGTGGAAGATTCTATATCAAAGTGGGTTGAAATGAATAATTAAAATGAAAGCCATGATTCATCAAGTACGCCAACTATATGCAGAGATGGGTTTCATCATCTTGTTTTCATCATCATCAAGTATGACAACTATATACAAAGATGGGTTTCATCATCAAGTACGACAACTATAGAAAGAGATGTGATGTGTAGAAAGTTGAAAGCTTATTTAACCATGGTAGTGTCATTTTCATCTTGTCTATTGGATGGTGAATAGTGTGATATCTAAGGACAATAAAAATAGATGTTATGTATGAAAAGTTAAAAGCTTATTCAATTATTGGTAGTGTGTCTTTTATTCAATTATTGGTAGTGTGTCTTTTCCATTTTGTCAATTGGTTAGATGATGATAAACAATACGATACTAAAATACACTATTCTTCCCAATACCACATAAATAAAAATAAATAAAATACCACATGTGTCTTGGTCACAACTCTCTTGTTGAAATCACACTCAAGAGTACGAGAAAACAATAATAGGAACTTTAACATTGTATGCAATCATCACTTTCAAATGGAAACATTGACTTGACAACTCAGGATTGCGAATGGACAACAACTCTTTTTTTATGAAGATTACAATGTTGGTTCACTTAGAGATAAGTTTGCAAAGGGTGTTGGAACCGACATAACAAATAAGTGCAACGAATAGGTCAGATTTTTTTAAAACCACTCATTTTATTTCTTTTTTGACTTCAAACTATAGGCAATGAATCTAAATATTATATTCATTCAAATGGTAGCATCAATGTGGAAAATCAGGATTGCGAATGTACAACAAATCTTTTCTTGTGAAGATTACAAAGTTGGTTTACTTAGAGATAAGTTTGCGGTAAATTGATGAAAGGTTGTTGGAATCCACGTGGTAAATAAGTGTTGAGAATAGGTTGGATTTTTTTAAACCTGGAGTAGGCTAAAGCAATCTTTCCTTCCGAATTATTTTTTGGGTGAATTGTTTTTAAATTTTTGGGCCAATCCAAAACTCTGATCAATTTTATGATCATCTGGGTCATTTTTACCTGAAAAGTATAACTAGAGAAAGAAAATTGCTTTGGAGTTAACCTAATCCTATTACAAAGTCGGTTCACTTAGAGATAAGATTGCAGTAAATTTAAAAAAGGCTGTTGGAACCCATGTGATAAATAAGTACTCCAAATAGGTCGGATTTTTTTAAACCACTCATTTTTTCTTTTTGTCTTTTTGAGTTAATTTTATATATGTTAGATATGTTTTTTTTTTTATATAATCATACAGTAAATTGACGAAAGGCTATTAGAACCCATGTGACAAACAAGTGTTGCATGGTAGCGGAGTCCCTGCCAGGTTGGGATGGGAGTAAATGTGAGGTAGTAGAGACACGTGGGTAGAAAGTTGAAGCAGATGTGGTTTGCATGCAGAACATAGTAAAGTAAATATATAGTTTTATACATATGAAATATGTACTTTTATACATACAAAATATGTACTTGTATAAAGTATATATTTAGATTTATACATATGAAATTTGTACTTTTATAAAGTATGGGGATGATATTTTATAGAGCATGCACGAAGACCTCATTGCATACTTACCCAGTTTTTGGATCGCGGGTTCTCGGGGTGGCGGGTTAAAAGTTGGGCATCTTATGTTCCATGGCCTACAAATAGGACCGACAGTTACGCGATATAAAAAATGACAGGCGGAGTGGCGGACTATAGAAATTTATCAGAAATTAATAATGTTAGTTATACAATAGAATAGTAATAAGGTCTGTTACATAGGTTCGTGGAGAAAAACACCAAAAAATTAGCATTGTCGAACTATTTTTCTTTAAAACTAAGGCTTTTCTTGGACAAAAAAGATATAGCATTGCCGAATTGGTTTTCTTTGCACATGTTTTACAGAGCATGGAGGAAGCGGTCATTCCATACTTAGCTAGTTTTTGGATCGCGGGTTCTCCGACTGTTGGTTTCAAAAATAGGCCTCTGTTGTTTTGTGCCCTATACAAATTGACAAGTGGGATTGCGAACTATACAAACTTATTATTAAATAAATAATGTATGTTACATATCTCTGAAAATCACATGAACACTTAAAACATCAATGTCGTTGAGGACCAAAAATTTAGCATACAATAGGAATTTTGCACCCAACAATTCCGTCATATACATGAGATGGTAATTTATAGAAGATTATAACATTGTACGAAGATTTATACTAATTTGTATAATGCTATAAAATTTCATACATTTTGTACTGAACAATTACACAGTTGCGGGTTGGCGGAGTTCTGAGTTCACACTTTTCATGTCAAGTGTGTTATGTGATATACATTTTTCACGAAAGAATTCCGTCATATACATTTTGTAGCAAACAATTCCGTGATATACATGACAGAGAGGAATTTATATAATATTATAACATTGTATGGAGATTTAAAGTAATTTATATAATGCTATAACATGTCTTAGTTAATGAATAGTATAAGCAATTTTTTAAATTTTATTCAATATTTTTTTTTTATAAGTAAGATTGTATAAAAGTCTGACAAAGTGAAGGAGTATAGAGAATTTCCATGGTTTTAAGTTGTAAATACTGAGCTTCCCTGAGGGAAAACCAGCTAAGCTAGACAAACAGCTTCATAACTTAAGTGTAGATTGTCACTGATACTAAAATAGTTCAAAATTCTAGCCCATAAGGGTGGGCACTAGAACTGTGGAAAGTGTATATAGCCTTACTATAATAACCATGGACAAATGCATGAAAGGTCGGCATTCACATGAAAAAAAAATAGAAAAAAACAAGAAAGATCACCGGTATGAGCTGTAGTGTTGCGACGCGGCCATCCAAAAGGTGTGAAATGTCGTGTCCTCGGGAGGAGACGTCTCCTCCTGGAGTGGTGTGCGGTCCAGTTGCATAGCGTTCTCCATCTCTGATGGCAGGTTCTATTCCTTCTGGACATCCTCCCGACGTGATGGAAGCCTCTGGTCCTCGCAGTCTACATCTGCGTGACCCAAATTTTCTAGTCACAACACTGGTGCTGAGGTTGCTGCTGCTTGGGCTATTGCTGATTGGGTTGCCTTTGGTGCGAGGAGATGAGCACATTGTAATGTGGAGAAAAACTACAAGAGTCGAGAGGATTTGTCGTCCAAGCTCTGTAGGCGGAACCAAAGGTCATCCATGTCTCGACGCAGGTCGAATACCGGGCTCTGCACTAGTGCAAGGCATGTTTTCCACTCACATCTTGGGTCAGCGTTGGAACCCACTCGAGATTGGGGTTGTCATCGCAAATTTTGACTGGCTTCCAGACCATCCATCTGAAATTAGGTGTCGTGGAGCTGGTCCTGAAGTGACTGGGTGGCCAAAGAGTTGGGAGGGGCCAAAGGGCTTGGGTGTGAAACAAATGCGGAATTGGCTAAAGGTCTTGGGTTGTTGTTCAATGAGGTCCCTGAGTAGTCCAGCTCCTCCATTATGTTAGCAAGGGACGCAGGAAGGGGTGGGAGAGACGAGATAATTTGAGTCGACTACGCGAGGGAGGAGGACGAGGTGGCGAAAGAGGAGGAGGATAACAAGGAGGGAATAGGCGGGGGATGCAGGACCAGGAGGGGTCGGTTTGGCTGGCAGACTGGTCAGCCTTTGGACTTTCTTCATAGCCAGGGCATATTCGGGATAGTGGGAGAGATAAAACGTGGTAGGAACAGAGTCGGGAAGGACAATGCAGAGCAGGGAAAGGCTGGGAAGGAAGTTGAGCTCTGAGAAGAAAAAGTAGGAAAGAATGAGCCATCTGGACCCGCTGGAGAAATTGAAATAGGTCGGGCAGCTGGTGAGGTTCCATAAATGGTTGCATGCACAGACTAAAGGCACAGCGAGGGTGCTGGTCCATCGAAAGGATGCGAAGGCAGAGCAGGGTGCATTGAGAGTAATGAATCCATGCCTCAAGCGAGATGAAGTTGAACTGATTAGGCAGTTGGGAGTGAGTGGCACGCGGTCGTCACATCGCCAGTGCCATAGAGTTTCGCTCGTGGTTTCTCTGCTCGATGCATGTGTTGTACTAGCAACCCATCCGTGGGAAAGGGAAAAAATGTGAAGGAGTACAGACATGTGGGTAGGACTATTGTTTAGATATGCTTTGCATACGGCTATGGAAAAAATACACAGAAATAGTAGTAATAGGCTGGTGCATTGAAATTCGGGCTTTGTTGTTCTGTGGCCTACAAATTGCACCCAGAGTTCTGTGACATACAATTTGACAATTGGAGTTGTGGACTATTTGATATTTAAGGGCGTACGTATGTTACAAAGAAGAGCTTCTAGATACCAAATATATAATTTGATTAAGTAGATATATAGACCATTGTGGCTATCGGGATGGCAGGCTGAAAATTGTGCTCCCATAGGTTCGTGGACAAAAGCATAAAAAGACTACCAACATCGAATTAGTTTTGTTTAAAACAAAGGCACGAGAGCTTCATTCCGGGTTTTCACGGTGGTGGGCTGAAAATTGGGCTAGTATTGTTCTGTCGCCTACAAATAACATCAAGAGTTTCGCGAAATACAAATTGAGAAGCGATTTTGCAGACTATTTGAATTTTTGGATCGCGGGTTCTCGGGCTGTTGGGATGAAAATTGGTTTTATGTTGTTCCGTGGCCTACAAATAACATTGAGAGTTCCGCGATATAAAAATTGACAAGCGGTCTTGCAGACTATTTGAAATTTTGGATCACGGGTTCTCGGGCTAGGGGGATGAAAATTGATCTTCTGTTGTCCTATGGCCTACAAAAATCAAATATGTAATTTGATGAAGTAGATATATAGAGCATGCACAGAAGCTTCATTTCGGGTTGTCGGGATTGCGAGCTGAAAATTGGGCTTTTGTTGTTCCGTGGCCTACAAATACCACCAAGAGTTTCACGATATACAAATTGACATGCTACTTTGACTAATAGAATTTTTGAATGGCGGGTTCTGTTGTTTCGTAACCTACAAATAGTCTGTAGAGTTTCGCGATATACAAATTGACAAACAAACTTGTGGAGTATTTGAAATTGAAGGCGCTCGTGTCGAACAAGTTTAGCATTCCCGAATTAGTTTTCCTTTTTACATATGTTGCTGGAGTAAAAAAAAAATAGTACTAACGTTTGTTACATAGGTTGGTGGAGAAAAGTATGAAACAAATATGATTCCCGAATTAGTTTTCTTTAAAAAAGCGGCTTCTCGACTTAGGCATTTTTTGGATGGTAGGTTCTCGGGCTGAGAACCTGAAAAATGCACTTTTGTTCTTCTGTGTCCTACAAATTGCGCCAGCAGTTCCGCGATATACAAATTGAGAATCGAACTTGCGGAGTATTTGAATTTTAAGGAGCTCGTGTCCCAAAAATTCAGCATTTGCGGATTAGTTTTCTTTACATAAGTTTTACATACACTGGTGGAAAAGAGGGCAAAAAGTATAGTACCAATGTCTGTTACATAGGGCAGTGGGCAGAAGAATGAAATAAATAGCATTCTCGAATTAGTTTTCTTTAAAACAAGGGCTCCTCGACACAAGAAATTGAAATTTATGAAATTATAGGTTCCTGCAGACCATAAACTATACATAGAAAATACGTAATTTTTTAAAGTAGACATTTACTTTTATAGATATGAAATATGTACTTTCATAAAGTATGGGGATGAGATGTTATAGAACAATGACGGAACCCTCATTCCATGTCCTACAAAGAGCAGGTAGAGATACAGGGTGTACAAATTAAGAAGCGAGCTTGCAGACTATTTTAATTTTAAGGGCCTTTGTGACAAACATTGTGCAGGACATGTTGCAAAGATGCAGGAAATGACAGTCTCTTTATGTTTGAGTAGAAAGAAAGTAGTGAACACAATTTTACAACATTTATATAAAAAAATAATAAAACGTGTTACATATTGCTGAAAATTTAAAGAAACACATATATAAGTGAAATCTGATATCTGAAATTTGAGTAAGTGATTTATGTCATAGTCCATTTTGAAAATGAAAAATCTGGGAACACATAAAATCAGGAGGAAAACTAGCCTTCCTGAATTAGAGCATAGACGGAACCCTCATTCCATACTTAGCCAGGTTTTGGATCACGGGTTCTCGAGTTGGGGACCTGAAAAGAAGGTTTCTGTTGTTCCATGACCTTCAAATAGCACCGAGAGTTCCGTGATGTACAAATTGATAATGGAACCTGCGGACTTTTTGAATTTCAAGGGGCTCGTGTCCCAAAAATTTAACAGTCGGGAATTACTTTTCTTTACATAGGTTTTACACACGGTGGTGGGAAAATGTACAAAAAATATAGTACCAATGTCTGTTACACAGGGTGGTGGAAAGGAGGACCAAATAAATAGCATTCCTGAATTATTTTTCTTTAAAACAGGGGCTCATGGATACAAGAAATTGGAATGTATCAAACTATAGGTTCCTAGAGAGCATAAATTGTACATGGCAAAAACACAATTTTTTAAAGTAGATATTTACTTTTATACATACGAAATATGTGATTTTATAGAGAATGTACGGAGCCCTCATTCCATATAGTGTGACGGAACCCAGATTACATACTTAGGGAGTTTTTGGAGCGCGGGATGTCGATCTGGCAGGCTGAAAATTGGAAAAAAAATGAAACGTGTTACATATTCCTGGAAATTTAAAGAACATATATATGTGTGAAATATGATATGTCGAATTTGAGTGAGTGATTTATGTCATACCTTATTTTGAAAAAGAAGAAAAGACAATAGAGATAAAATAAACATAATGACTTCACATTCAACATAGTTGAAGATAAAAAATCCAGGAAGACATAAATATATAAGGAGACAAAAGAATAGTTTTATTTGGAATATATGAAAAAAATAACAGTTTGTTACAAATACCTGGAAATGTAAATGTGTTTGTCATATAGACTGGGATTGGGGATCCTGTGGACCATAACACAAATATGTACAAGAAATAGTATTGTGGAAAGAAGTTGGACACGCTAGAATGTAATACCTGAAAAGTAGAAATGCGAAGATCAGTTTCTGCCTATAGATTTCTACTCAGAAAAGGAATAACTGGATTGATAAAGAAAGGACTATCACTATACACCTACTGGTTGGTCATGACTTTCCCTGCTAGTTTTTGTGGGCAACCCGCTTCAATAATTGGATTGATACACAGAGAATTTATGCATTTGCCTGTTGGATTTCGTGGCTTATCCACTTCAAGTTCTCTTCAATATAGCTTCTCAAGGGGGCGACGTTGATGTCATTGCGGATTCGAATGTTGAAAACTTCATTTTCTAATTCGCTTAGATCAATTGAAAGTTTACAAAGACCTTCATGAATGTCTCCATTCTGTAGTGAATACCCGACTAGCCAGTTGTCCGCCTCTTCTTCATCATATTCAACAATTCTGTAAAAAGTTTCTAAAGACAAGGCCTTCAAATTATCAATTTGTTGATCAAAATCTTGTTTGGTTAATGTCAGTGAGTTGAAGATTAAGTTGGGGTCCTAGAAGCCGTTTGTCTTTTCTGCTAAGTCTATTTTGGTGAGCTTTGTGAATAATGTTTATTTCTTTGATATTGCTTGCTCACACAATTTCACAATTAGGTACAGGTTCTTCACTTTCTGTTTCCAGCATGCTTCTAATTGAGTGAGCCTTTTTTTGGACGGGAGATCATGTTGTCTTCTTCTTGTCTCTAGCATGTTGTTGACATGAAAGGCAAAAGGGATGACTGAGTGCACATAGAAATTTTCTTCATTCTTTTAATCCGTCTGCAGAAGTAGGAGCAATTTATGTGCCTTGCTCCCCAAGGAATCCATATTCTGTGATGTTTCCCATGCCTTGGCAATGAATTCTATTCTTTTGTTGATATTTTTCTCGACATAACATCTACAGGATGTGAGGAAGCTAGAGGACCCTTTTATATTTGTTGCAGGGGTGCACATAGTCATAGGCATGGCTATTTCCAAGGAGAGGCGAAGCAATGGCATAGGAAACAAAGATTCCTCTAATTCCTTAATCCGGTTCTTTAGTATGGAATTTTTGGCTTCAATGACTCCAACAGAATCATGAAGAGCATCTCTGGTTTCCCTATGAAGTTCAGAGATTTTGGATGTGTGTATATTTGCAAGGTCAAGTTCTAAACAATGTTTTCTTTTCTTATTTTTTACATCTCTTTTTTCAATGATTAATTTTTTTGATTCGGTTTCAAAAACAACGCTCTAGAATACGAAGGATTCATCTTCGTAAAAAATTTCAGTACCAACCATGTCCATTGAGCAGGTATGCTGAATTGTGTGTGCGGGGTAATCAAGGTTGCAGAATATGCTTTCCAGATCAGCATCAAGATCTATGTTTTGACGGTAAATTTCGGGCTTCTCTGCCTCCCCTACAATTATTTTTCCGTTCTACTGCACGAGAATCTCTTGAGGAAGATTTTCACTGTATCTCTACAAAACTATTATGGAGTTGTTGGCAGTAGTTTATCAAAAGGTTGGCTGGCTCAAGAGGCTGTTTGAAATGAAGAAATGGAGCGGACAATATAACCCCCCACAAACATTGCTTCAATGCGTGCGAATGGAAAATCTCCTCATTAATGACAATATCTATGCATGTTACGTCACATACCCACTACGGAGAAAATAAATTTTTCTCTCTTCCTCAAGGGATAGAATCCCCGAATTCCTAAAGGGGCCTAGCACAGGATATCTCTTCCCTTATCCACCTCCATGTTATCGTTGGTTATGACCACAGACCAAGCCAAGAGGCGAATTTCACATTTCGTGACTCAACGATGCAAGAGAGTCAAGTGTTTCGACTCTTCAAACCCCAAAACCCGAAATCTTACCTTCGATGAGATCAACAGATGCGAATCTCCCCCTGATCCGACGGTCTTGGCCGTATTGGGATTTTGGTAACCGGGAGTTCGAAATGAAGCGACCCAAACCACTAGTCACTCCATTCCCCGAATTTCGATATGGTAATTCGTGTATGAGATCAATGACCCTTGTTGATCTAGATCTGATGGTCACTATCCCTCCTGAGCTTAATGGTGTTGAAAGACACTTAGTCTTAATCCTGCGTCGGGGTTTCGTATACCGGGATTACGCGACTTGTGAAGACGAGGGGTCTTGCCCTTTGGTTTCCCGGATTCTGAAACGTCGAAACTTATTCACACTAAATCGGCTCAACCACAGAGCGGGTTGGGGATTCGTATACCAGGATTTCGCGACTTCCGAAGACGAGGGGTCTTGCCCTCTAGTTTCCTGGATGCTGAAACGTTGACCGAAAACCACATGTCCCTCTGATGGACTACTACGACCTTTAGCCACGATCAACAATTGTGATCTTTTCGGGATGATCAATGGTTGTGATCAAATCCTGGCTTTCTCCCTTTCGGGAATTTGGGAGAGTCTTTATTCCCGTTTCCCCGGTGCCAAATCCCCGATGGATGTGGATCTTTGACACACATTCTCTGGGATGGACAATCCCGATGCTTTTAGGACTTTGACAAGTCCTCTCTCCCCTGCATGCACTAGGTTAAACCTCGTGTGATTTTTCTAGATCCGATGGCTATCGGTCCCCTGCGCTCGATCTGACGGTTCATATCTATTCTCCTGCACACTCTTCTACGGCTATCTGGACATAGGCTCCAATTGTCCATATTTTCCCCTGTGAATCGACGATTATCCTTTCAATTCTTTGGGGAAATCCTCACCTCTATTTCCCCGAATTGAACCAATGGTTCAGATCTGATTTTGATCACGATCTCTATCACTCCTAAGCTTTCATATGCTCTGAAACCTTCAAAAGGTTTTCTCGACCTCTGCACTCCATGTAGGATTCTTGCACACAACAGTGTAATCCTTCCTGATCTTTTCTAGGACTTAGGGAGGTCTGGGTTTGGTTTGCCTAGAAGAGAGCCTATGCCGATCTGCACTACCTGTCCTGATCTTAACAAACTTCGTCCTCCAAGGACTCTTAAACAATTAGGAGGGTTGGCACACGTACATGAAACTGTGTCCGGGGTCGATGAACACACAGTTCGTGACTCTGGATTATGCCTCCACAGGACACAAGCATTTACAAGTATAAAATCATCTCCTAACCATACAATTTCTTACTGGCCTAGTTATATAATCAAGCAGAAATAAGGGGGATACAGTATATCCATTAGGAAATATGCACAATTCCTGAAATATACATAGTATAACCATTTCATACACAGTTATGGCTAAATTACACATGGTAGGAAGTCGCTTATCTATTACAAGTTTTCGCCAACCAAATGACTGCGGGTGTTCATCCTTCCACTTGACCATAGGCACAGAGACATTCATTCTTAGAACTCTGGCCACCCCCATGCCAAGCCATGATATCACCAGGGAATCCTCACTCTTCTCAAGGGTTCTTCCTTCATTTTCGCTTCTGTTTTGGGTCCTGTTCTCTGTAACTCAGAGCTTTCTCTCTCGGTTATGGCCTCGACGAGGTTTCTCAGATGCTCATCGGCATCAAGCTTGCGGCCTTCAGTTCGTGACTCACTGGAGAGCTCCGCGCATCTCCCTTGCAAGCTCATGCTCCCTCTTGTCTGTTGTCTCCTCTCTCGTGTGTATCCCTCTTACCTTGGAAGTTTTGATGACCTATCTTGTTCCTTCTATCAGGAGGAAGCTCAGGTATGCAGGTCCTTGCGATACTTCGGGCTCACAACCCATGTTTCCATTCATGGGAGTGATTGATTGTTCAACCACCAGTCCTTTCTTCATTAACTGATTTCTTTCCTTGGGATTCGAAGTAGGGTTGTCATCCTTATCAAGGGAGATTTGGGGTTATTTGATATATGAACCCTCTTATATAGTTTTCACATTCTTCCTCTAGTGATATCATGGCCAGTGCTTTCAAGGCTTCACCCCCATAGTCAGTTATTTTGCAACTCAGTCAATAATACATTTACATTGTCCTCATGCCTTAGCATGGTAATTCATATTTTATGATTAATTATAAATTGGGGGAAATAGGGTGTTACAATTCCCTCCCCCTTAAAGGAACACCATCCTTGGTGTTCTTTCTCAGAAACACCTGTCATGCCTTTCTCATTCAACCACTTCAAAAGTCTTGACCTTCATCCTCGGTTGGGTCCTCTTTCAGGATCTTAGTCTTCGTTGTCTACCTTCAATAATTCTTGGACATTAAGCACATTAATCACACTTTTGTGCGAAAACATCTTACTATTGTTTAAAATTCAAAAAGAAATTTTCATAATCTTAGCACAATACTTATCTGTGCAGTTTGTGGATCTGTATCCACATGGTAGTTTTGTTATCCATGCTCATCACTTTCCTTGACGTACGCATTGGTTGCATGATTCCAATTCAATAGTTCACAAGAGCTATCATGATTTCATCTTCCTTTCCAATGTTTTTCCGCACGAGAAACTACCCACTACGTGCATGATTCCAATAGTTTATAAGAATTATTAAGGTCTCCTCTTCCTTGTGGTCACTCACCCTCCAGGCCCAGGCTCAGGCATCCCCTTCACTGTTATACAGTCCCTCGGGCGATCCATCTTGCCCTGCCAAGGTTTTCTCGTACAGGAAAATTTTAGAGACTCTATCGAGTTTTACAGTCGAGGCGTCCCTCCGAATTTCTCTGCCGAGGCGTACCTCCAGCTTGTGTTACCTCAACACAATAATTTTTAGGTGATCATGGATTATCACGGGATTTTCATGGCTCAGTAGTAGCCATGTTCATCATATTCAACTTTGACATCCCTCATCTGTCCTTTCTGGACATGTCTTTTCTTCTCACTTATATCACAGGTATACAAAATTCATGAGACATCATTATAAATTCTAACTTTCATAATTTTATTGCAAATCTATCACCCAAAGATTTTTCCAATCTCACGATTTGTTTTCATATTTATTCCACACATGAACGAGATTCATAATTATGGGACTTTCCTTCCCATAACGGTTTGGCTCAGTAGGCAATTGGCCTTCCTTATGGGATTACAATGTTGCCATATCCACGACCCCTTTGCTTCCTACACTTTCAACTTCAATAGGTCAAACAACTTGTTAGCTTTTCCATGCATATACATTTTATTGCACCTTTACAACATCGTCACAACAATTTCAAAATTGTGCATGCTTAACAATTAAATTACTTTCTCAAAAAGGAAATACCATTCCTTACAGTTTGGCTCAGCAGGCAATTGGTCTTCCTTATGGACATACAACACTGCCATATCCAAGACCCTTTCCTCCCTGCAATTTCATTCTTTACACAGTCAAACAATTGTTAGTTTTTCGTGTACATTACCTTTTTAGAAAATCAAGTATACTAATAGTCCAGGTCATTTCATCTATTCAAGGATTCAAAGTGAAAGGATACATCATCCCTTACCTATGCATCATTCTAGCTTACCAAATTTTCAAAATGTGACTCGGATATCAATTGATTTTAATGAATGCGCCAACATTTGTGGCCACATTCATACCTAATGCACCCCTACATTGATTTCAAGTTTGTCACACTTTATGACATTTTCTTGGCCATGGTGTGTTGGAACTTAACCAACCTCTCAACCACATGGCCTATTCGTTTTCATTCATTCTTACAATAGGACCATGCTTCCTGCTATAGGCTGATCATGATCCCAAATTAGTACACATGAAACTTAAAAGTTTCGCATGAATGTACCCAAGCATTACACCTTCATTAATAACCAGGGTGCCAACACTCATGGCCACCCAAATTTGGTTTCCCCTAACACCTATACAATGTGAGTAGAAATGTTGGAAGGTCCTCCTTCCTCAATGGGAAATCCATTATCTGTTCTTTATGCAAATATGAATTTCCTTGAAGCAATTCCATGCAATGTGCTATCTATGAGCACTTTTGTTTCCAATCGTTCATTGATTGGTCCATGTGCTCATGAAATATCAGTTCATGAATTCTTCTGAGGGTTATAATCAGTCTTTACTACCAGAGGTTCATGCCTCCATCATTTAGGTTCTCCTTCCCGAATCATACCCTACTTGGGTATCCATGGCATACCACTGCCCTTTCAATTTTCATGCATAACATGAGACAATAAAATATTTCAGAAGTGGTTCTTACCAAATCCCTTCATACCTTGTGCCACATAGGCATGAATATATTTATACCGGTTCTTGGCTGCTAGTACTCTCTTTCTGATCTCTACCTCATCAACAGTGCTTTAGTGGGATTTTCACAGTCCTGTCAACAATGTTTCGACCATAGCCTCCCCATGGTCACCCTCTGCTTGAGGTTGTTCATTATTGGCAACTGTCTTTCTCAACAGTTCCAATCTTATTTCTTTCTACACATGACATACACCATAGGCACATTAGTCGTCATGTAAATTAAAATGAAAGTACCATAGCATTTAAATTAATAAAATATTTTTAGACATGTCCCAACATATCCGTATGTACTTCATCACACTATCCTTAATGTTTTCATGAGTGCAACACAATAGTTCTCAATCATTTTCACAGTATTACAACCATCATCACTATGGTGTCAAAACATTTCCATTCATCAACGTACTAGCTTTCTCATACCATAGAAAACATAATGCACAACAAGGAAATAATTGAGGGCTCTCCCCTTCTTCAAATTATTTCTACATCGCCTTGGACTTTTCAACCCAACCGAGTTATCTCTAAGGCCTCACTGTCTCTTCTCTACTTTTGCAATTCTACTCCCTGTCGGGATCTTCCTACTCTTTTCCTTGAGCCACCTTGGTTAGGCCTCACCCTAACCCTTTTTGGGATACCACAACATGCTTTAATAGAAAATATTTGCTCATAATTAATCATGAACATGTGCATCCTACACACTTTGATTTGGTTATCACAATGGTCAATATTCAGTTGTTAGTATTCTATTAATTACATGATTCTTTCAAAATGTAATCCAGGATTCTTATATATAGACAGGCCTTGCATCCCATTGTCCAACCTTCAACAATTATTAGGGTTGTGACTCTATTCTTTTGACAATGTCCTTACATAGTTCCTCCACCGGGAACTCCTTCGGTATGCAACTTCCTTGTTACATATCCATCACTATATGTGATGGCCACAAGCTTGAATTAGCTTCAACTTGTTAATAAGCATTCTTTAAGGTACATAGACATACCTTTCCGGTATGTATTCCAGATTACGCATCCACACATGTTCTAGGTTTTTGCTAACTTACATCCACGATGTACTTAGCTATACTCATAGTCGTAAGCCTGTGTGCAGTTACCATAGGTATATTTTACAGCCCACATGCATCGTTATTGTTAAGATCAGTCAATTCAGATTCATTCACAATCCTTCTCATGTGATGCTCAAAGGCATAATCATTTGTCTCTTATTATGACAAGAGAGAATCTTTGCTCATTCACCCTTTCATCTAATTATATTGGTACTTCTTGAGGAAATGGAATACATTCCCCTCAGGCTATTATTTGGAACAGAACTTTCATGACTGCCCAAAATGGAGTCAGCTATGCCTCCATAATATTCATTTAATCTAGACAAGAGCAATACTTGCTTCACATTTCACTCATCAGGGCAATCATATTGGGCCTCTAGTATACTTATACTCTTACATCATACATGTGCATTACTTGC
>SNQJ01S0058053.1:4113-22027 GCA_010110895.2 Picea sitchensis | reverse complement strand
AAAAAAAAAAAAAAAAAACCATACCTGCAAACACGTTTGACAAATTTAGAGAAAGTAAAGGAAAAATTGTTTACTATGGAACACAGGCAGAGAAAGAATGCACCTTTGCATTGATTCATGTACATCTCTAGGTAGGTGTTCTTTGCGCCTTCTAGTTTTCCTTTCTGTTTCTATCAACAAAAGTACAAAACAAAAGGGATATGAACATAAACTCAGATGTTAAGAAAAATTCAACTACTATGTATATATATAGAAAAAAAAAATTGAATAAGATGAATAGAGTCACAAATAGTTTTTTTGAGGATGTACCTTATTATTATTATTTTTTTCATAATGTATATTTTATAATTAGAGTAGAAGACCGTCTGTATGATCACCAGAACACTATGTGTAGAAATCAGGGATACATATATGCTTTGAACCATAGAAATATGAGTTTGCAATAAGTTTGATCTATATGTCATAATTCAAGTGCAATACCAATTGTATCATGATCAGACCAATATGTGTCTAAGACAAACATACTATATTGAGAAATGGGCACATTGGACTAGACATGGTCAATAAGTGCATTTTGCAGATGGGTTGTGTTGTTCAAAAGAAACCGCAGACTGTATTTGCACATGTAGTTTTGCAATTCTTTTGTTCTGCCAGTATTTTATAACATGTCAATATTGAAGTCTCCTACAAGTACATTGGATCTGTTCAGATGGAAATGGTCCAATGCATTGGAAATAACATTTACTATGTTGGAGAATGTTGCATGGGGAGCAACGTACAGATTTAGTATTGCAACTTCTGTTCCATGGGAAAAAAATTTGGCAACCACCAGTTCAACATTCTTTTCTTCGATATGTATGTGGTCCAAAACTGGTACATGTTTTTTCACCAGTATCATCACCCCATGTGTAATGTAACTTGATATGCAATTGTGATTTGGGAATTGTTTGTTCTGCATGAATAATGCCATGTGTGTTTCCTGCAAGAACAAAATATCGGATTGCATTAAATCATAGTCATTCAATATATCATCGATGTGTGCATTTAAGCTACATGTGTTAAGCGAGAGAATTGATACAAATGAATTTGTTTGTATGGATTGGTAATCATAATGCAGTTTCCATTTTGCAGTGGTCTTTAGTCGTTCCATCTCAATATCAACTTTCTGTTTCACTTTGAAGTTATCTTTTGTCAGAGGACTTAGTAAATACAAGGAGTCTATGCTTCTAACACGGGACAATGTTGTGTATACAAGTCCATGTATCCGAATTCCAGCAGGCTAAAGTGTAACATTATCAAGTGTTAGTACTTGTGATCTGTGGACTGTACGTGCACATGCAAGTTTAATAGGAAACTATTTGTGATTATTCAGTCGACCTATATTTGTTGATGTTGATATTGGCTTTGATATTCACAAAATAGGAGTCCAATCGCTTGCAGTGTTTGAATTATATAGATAAGACAACTTGCTTGCTTGTCGCTTGCCTATATGTGGTTCATGGAACTTAATACAAAGGACATCTACTTTTTCTTTCTTCATATAGCCTTTCAGTATTCCATATGCACCATTCACCAAGCCATCCTGTGAATCATAGTTACAGGCATATATTTCAACTAGCATTTCTAATTTCAGGGCAAAGGTAAAGTGACTGAATGTTCATGACATGGGGCATTTCCATGATTATCTTCTTCCAAGTCAATTGAATTGATGATGATATCATCGCCAGGCATGAGCGACAACATGTGGCTATTATGCTTTGCAACATCCTTATTTCTGTAGAATAGGTAAGGGAACGTTGGATCTATTGGTGCAGGCTATAAGCACCTCAAATTGATATAGGTCAAGTCATCATATGTTTGGTTGTTTGTGTGCATTCTATTCAGAATTGCAATGAATGTTTCATCTGTCTGGTGCATTGTAGTATGCAACTCAAAGAATTTAATATTGTCTCTCCAGAATTCATGGGTCATTGTTTCCATGTTAACGATAGGTTGTTCAAATATCAAAGAATCTTGGATGGGTTGTGCCTAGTAAAGATCGCCACAAAAGATCATGTCAATGTTTCCAAACTATTTGGTCTGCACATGTTTTATGCTTCTTCGCCGGCTATCAATGGAATACAAGAACCGACTGCCAATCAAAGATGATTCATCTATAAAGACAAGTTGGAGTTCCTCGTAAATCTTAGATAATGTATCCAACATTTCCTTTCTAAGTGGAAGAAACTGTGACTTGTTAAAAGGAATTAAACATGCAGAGTGGATTGTTGTTCGACCAGCATTGTATGCAACTTTTCCTATGTATGAAACTATTAGGCCCTTTGGTTTCATAGGATCAGATCAATTATTTGAATCATGGATTCGTATAAGCATTTGGAACAATGCTTTAGCTGTGAATGTCTTGCATGTTCTTGCTCTGCCTGTAAGGAACACATGCACATGACTGTTCATGTTCAACCATTTTTTAAGGGCAATGTCCTTTACAATTGTTTGTTGTTAGTGATTCAACACATGTCTTATTTTTTGGTATTCATTTTTTTCAATCAGGAAAGGATGTTTTGTAACCTGAAAACCAAGGTTGTTACGTTTTTCACTTTCATCCACTGGAGGGCGAGGAAAATCCGCTTGTAATTCATAGAACTCAGAAGGAGTTCTGGTTGTTTTTGGGTTTCTGAATGTCTCATCATGATCGCCAGGGTTTTCTAGGTCATTAAGTGCAACTTCTAGATCGTCCCATGTTGGATTAACATTGTAGGTAAATCTAGCTTCATTGATATGCATTGTAGTCTCAAAGGCAATATATGCAGCCTCCCATGTAGAGAAGTTATGTATTAATGTCTCTTCATTTTCATGGAACAGAACGTACAAAAACATTTTTTCTCTACAATAGTTTTCAAAATCACAATGTTTATTGTATTTTGACAAACCGTATAACAGAGGGTTTTTTTCTTTTTGATATGGGTGTCCCATTTTTTTGTAATGCGATACAAATTCTGCTAAGAATATATGCCTAATAGGAGATGGACGATGGATGTAATAATCAATAATAGAGCGACATATGACGTCCTCTGAATTGTCAGGTTCTTGTTGCAGCAAAACCGGTGGTTTAAGCAAAAATGTTCGTTTTTCAAGTGGAGATGTGTTTATGAAGACACATTTTCTTGAACTACAAGTGAGGGGAAAAGAAAGGGCAATGTGAATTGCTTGCTGAGTAGACATTTGTTGAAGATTAAACAATGTATTGCCAACGGTGTGTATCATTTGTATGGCATCAATATGACTTCTTTCGTGTTCTTTGCATATTTTTTTGAATGTAGATGTCATAGATTTGTTAATCTTCATCATATACGAGGTGCAGTAGGATGTTGCAGCATATGCATTGAACACGTATTGTGCATATGTATTTTCTTTCCAGATAATTGGCATGTCCTTGGAGAAATTGTTGTTCCAAATATGGGAGAGTTTTCGTTTAACGAAAAGTGTTGGCTTCTTAAGCGTTATTTGTATGTCTTGGATGTACTCATCTTCTGATAGATTTACCTGTGTCAAGAAGGCATCAAATCTCATCATTTCGTTAAATCCTCCTTGTTCTAGAAATGAAAACAAGGATTTAGATTTCTCAACAACAACACTATCCTCTAAACTAATTGGCTCTATGATTCTTGTAGCTCTCATTGGTGGAATGAGAAAGTTGTATCTACAATACGAGATTTTTTGTTTTCTACAACTTCTTGTATGGTAATGTCTATGGACTTTCGCAAGGTCTGGTTCCAAATGATCTGTATTGCATGTTATGTATTTATCCACAAATTTTTCGATATTTTAATTCTTATCAACTCCATAGACCGGTGCACCCTCTATCCACAATAATGCGTGGTCATGCTCATTTCCCCTATTCCAAAAGTTAGTCACAAAAACGTAGTCTGATATTTTTCCGAAAAACCTTTCATCATGGCATATCAATTGTCTCAAAGAATTTATTCTATTTCTATAGTATCGAGTACATGTCACCGGGTCTTTTCCTATGAGGTAGTAAATGTTGTTATTTTCCAGTGTATCGTTTTTTTTTTTTTATGTTTCCTGTTACTATGCAGGTCAGAAATGACAACCACCAATGGATCCCAGCTATGCTCTACACTTGTAAATGTGATGAAAAATGTTGGCGGCGCTAATTTCCGGATCATTGCAATTTGTTTTTTTGTTTTTTTTTGCAAATAGTCAGGAGAGGTGTTGATGTTCTTGATATCTATGTATCCAATATCAGATTTCATATTTTTTTCTAGTTTTACTTTGTACTTCACATCCTTGGACAAAACATTTCTTCCTTGTAACTGGCCTTTTCTTATTCAGACCCACATGCAAGACATAAATTCCTCTATTATTATGTGCATTGTTTTGAAAAACAAATCTGTTATATGACAGGAGAAGTAACCGCTTGAATGTAGTAGCTCCCATCGGACTATTTTATGATAACTGAATCGTTCTGTAATATTAGTGCCATGTGGATCTTTGTAGAATAGTGTTGGAAATATCATTTCCCCAATGAATTTGTCCTTTAATATTCCAAGTGTTCGTTGCCCCTCGCTAGGTGTGATTTTGACAATTTTGTCTTGCAAGTCATGAATGCACTGTGAATTAGTGAATCCATGGACCAATGTTTCAGCAGGTGTTTTAGTCTTTGATTCATAACATGTATCAGAATCACTAGGATTTTTTAGAGTCTCTACAGAGTTTCCATGTTCTTCTGTGAGAACACTATTCCAGTTGGCATGTATACAAATGTTCGCTGCTTTGTACAGGGCCCTGGAACATAATTCCTTTAATTCTTTCATAACAACATGCACACGCACTTTGCCTGTCTGATATGCATTTTTTTATTGCAAGCATCTTTTCATAGCCACATCGATTGTAATTGTATTGTTAATGAACTATGGCAACGCTTTTTGCACAACATCTAACTGAATAGGCACATTAACAATTGATCCTGTTAAGCCCATATGGGGTCACTTATAGCCCCAAGGTATGATTTGAGCAAATGAAATTCATAGAGAGACAAGTCTCTCCTCAAGTTCTGTAAGTGCACTTACATATTCTAGTGGTGTATTACATCTTATTCGTTCAGGGGTTGCAAACTGTGGCAGTTTTCCATTTTCAAGCGATCGTTTGCATGGAAGACAAACTTTCTCCCTGGAAAATGGTTTATCGTGGGCTTTCATCTAGAGGTATTCTGGTTGCAAATCAGGCGTGAAAGACTTACTATTTTTTGAAAAATTCAATTGTTCACAAATTGCACATGCAATGGAAAGAGTGTCTTTCATTTGTTTCATGTAGGTCTATCTTGCATTTTTTTTTCACTGGGAAGTATGGGTATAAACTGTTTCCTATTTTTCATGTACACTACGAGCTTCCATAGTTGCATGACCATTATGGGATATGAAATCGCACATGTATATGTTATGTTCTGCACGAAAAAAATTATTTACATTGTCATATGTGAGCTTCTCTCTAAAAGGAAGTGTAACAATGTATTTTTTTCTCTCGTGCATGACCTTTTTCAAGTTGTGGTAACTTACTCTACGTTTCTTGTAATTAGGATGAATTTCACTCTCACCTAGTTTCTCAGAATCTATTTTACATTTTTTGTTCAAGGCCTCTATTTGCTTATCAGAAGTCGGATGAATTTGACGAATATTTTTTTTCAAATTGTGATAACTTACTCTACGTTTTTTGTTTAAGCCCTCTATGGCCTCATCACAACTGAAATGAATTCTATGCATGTTTTTTTTGTTCAAGCCCTGTCTTCCCATATCGCAACCGAGAGGACTCTCGTTTTGAATAAAGAGCATTCCACGCGTAAGAAGATTCGATGCCATTTGGGTGGCATGCAAACTCAACCTTGAATTACCGATATATCCAAGTAAAGATTCATAATGGATATGTGTTGTATCTGTTTTCAATGATAGGATGTGAATTGTTCGACCGTAATTTGAATCGATAACCCAGGAATGGACAGTGCCAACTGGCGAGGCCGACCAAACTTGGATCTTCACCCTGAATACCATAGAAAACCATTGCAAACAGAATCTGCAACCCTCCATATTTCCTTCTTCATATGGAAGCACCATGTTCACAAGGTATTCCTACCAACTTCCAACTGCCAGCATATTTTCCACGAGATATGGGCAAAGGTGTTGATGCAGGCACCTAAAATCCTGTTCGTTGTCGCCTATAATCCCATTGCAGAAGGACTTTACAGTGAAAATATGCAGCGACTGAACATCGAACTTGAATTCTACCAAACAAAAAATTGCATTAAACAGACTATCTCCACAACTAGACACAATATTTGTTTCCATCTGTAAACCATAACAATCTATGCCATCCAAAATCTGTTTCCATTGCGATTGAAGGTCTTTGCAAATAATGGAAAAGTAGATACGAGGAACTTCTATATTGCATATGGACATTTTTAGTTACACCAGTGATTCATAATGGCCATTGAGGGCATCGACATCATGGAACAAGATGCAATATGGATTGTCAGATGCAGTTTTCTTGAATAGTAGATATCTTGTTTTTCTTGTCAATGACCATATGCCAATTGATATATTCAGCCAGTTAGACAGCCACCTAATACAAAATGTATCTCCCCAAAGTCCCCTCTGATGTGCAGGCAGAACTGGAGATGTAGACAACCACATATTTGAAAAATACGTAGCCACATCATGTATTCCATGCAACTGCCGAAGAAAATAAGATTCTCCTTCGTATTCATAGGACTGCAAAGCCTCAACATTGCCATTTTTAAAACAGGCCAAGAAATAATCTATCAATCCATTGCGCAGCTCAGTTGATGAATACCAGAAATGCAATAGAGCCTAGAATGTATAGAAAATGCAATCCCCAACAGTATACGAGAATGCATCCAATCTAAAAGGGCCATTCCTATGCAAAACCATGTAAATGCTGTCATGTACAATGGACTGTGTATATTTTTCATATGACTCAACATCTATTACCTCTTTCATCTTTTCAAATGTCATTTTGAAGTTGTTTTCTAGATACTTTCAGTTTCTATCAAAACAAAGAAAAGAACAGGCAAAAAATAAAAATTAGCAAAATAAAAAAGAAAAGGAAAATAGCGCACCAATCCCCATATGTATATTTAAACCTTCTTCTTCTTAACTTGAATCCCCCTAGTTGCCAAAGAAAATGAGAAGAAAACAGACCGACACTGGAAACTGAACCAAACTTAAGAAAGATCGCAAAAGAATAAAACCATAACTTGACTCAGCAGAAAGAAAACATGCAAACATAGTTTTCCAGCCCACAGAGTAGAAGAATACACTTTGTCTACACCCCGCCCGATGGTTCCCTCTTCTGATAGCTCCCAACTACTTTTTGTAAAGCCCTCTGCATTGCAATTTTCAGAAAATCTATGGACGCGACATCTGCCATATGAAGACGCATTGTTTCCAAGAACATAAACTAAGAACATAGACAAAAATGGTCTAGAACAAAATATTGAAAATCACCAAGAACAGGGAAACTTACCCATCAACAAAGGATGAGAAGACCTCAGTGCCAAAAAAAATGCAAACCGCAACAACAGTTCCAACAACTTGCAAAGTTGAAGAACAACAAACCAGTGAACAACCACGAAGAGCTCAAACTGCAACTGCAGGACCTCAACTTTGCAAAATTGAATCAAACAAGAACCAAAATCATGGAACAAAACAACAAACAAGGATGGAGCACAAGAGCAGGGATGTTGAGCATGAACAAAACTGTATTGCAAGGCATCTGTACAATAAACATTTAAGACTGGTAGAGCTCTTAGGTAAACAATTAAGATAGTAAGGACCATCGAAGGGCATAAGCCTATGCAAGCATTTAAGAAAAGATGCAGTGTGGAAGGATTGTTCTCTCGAAGAATGCAACAATAAAGCAAAATCATACATAGCAATATCGTGGAAAATGTATTCAACCCAGCAGAAAATGCTAAGGGGAAACATTCGAACTAACGCTAGCATTAATCCACGTTCCACGAATGCATAAAAAAATTTATGATTCAAAAATACCATATACTACCAAATACTTTGTAAATGCAAACATATTTTACATTGGGAATAGCGAAGGCGACAATAAGACCTCCAATCCGTTGTCCAATTAGATCTTGACAAACATGATACTTTTTATTATATAAAAATCAATATTTTCACTTCCCTTGTTCCAACAATAGACAATAGCAAAATATTTTTGGTCAACGCACAAGCTAATTCCATATCAACAATTTATCGATTGATATAGTCCCTCTATGCCTACGAGAGGGACTAATAAGTACTCCGAATTGGTTGGATTTGTTTTTTATCTTTTTGACTTAATTTTATATGATCGAAGAAAATATAAAAAGCTCGTTCCGAGTGTCTGATTCCACAAAATGTGAAAGAAACATTTTATATGTTAAATATGTTTTATTTTATATAATAATAATCTAAACGTTTTAAGTTTAATATTAAATATGTTTTATTTTATATAATCATAGTATAAACGTTTTAAGTTTTCACCTTATATACGCAACTGCTCTCGCCTTATATATAAAAGCAACTGCTCTAACGGGGTTGTGCAAGGATTTTAGTTCATCATTTTGAACTGCCTCAATATTTGATCAATCATATCATATAGAGAAGGAATGGCTCTTCTTTCTATCGCACCGCTGGCTTCTACATGGTGCGTGGACAAATCATTGGTGGGTTCTAGTGAGGCTAAGGCTCTCCTTAGAAAGATCCCAACTCTTGAAATGTGCAGGCTAATGAAATCTGTCATGCCTTCCATCAGTATGTGTTTGAAAACCACTGTATCAAAAGATGGTGTACAGAGACGCATAGCCAACCATCATTCCAACCTCTCGAGAGATAATTTCATACAGTCTCTCTCAATACCTTATGGGGTAATTTTCATCTTTCAATTTGTTCTTACGCATATTCCTTCTTTCTTCATGAACAACTGGAATTTCTTTTATTTACAGTGTTGAATGTATATGTGTCAGGCAACTTCATACCATGAACGTGCTCAGAAACGTATTAGAGAAGTAAAAGTGACAATCAATTCAATTTTAGTGGAGGATGGAGAATTAATCACTCCCCTCAATGATCTCCTTCAATGCCTTTCTATCATTGATAGCATTGAATGTTTGGGAATCGATAGGAATTTCAAAAATGAGATAAAATCAGCTTTGGATTATGTTTACAGGTAAGTGACTGCAACCTTATTGTCACTCCAATATCTTAAAAGGCAAAGGAAAGTTGTGTATAAAGTTAAATAAGTATAGGTGTTGGTTAGTTGTTCTAGGAAATGTATTTTTAGTTGGAATTTGGCAATATAAATTTACACGAATCACTATTTTTTGTTGTTTAGAATCCATTTCTGAATGTAGAAATGGATTCAACATGCTAAAAAACTCTCAGGGTACTGGGATTTTATATAAATAATCACTTAAATCTAGGAATCCAACAATTTCTTGCTGACAAATATCCCCATAGATTCATTTCCTAGAATCTTTAGCCTATGACATATAAGTATAAGGCTAGGAATCAAGTGATTCTTTAACTACATCCATAATCATCTGTGTGGCCTTCGCCTCCTTCTTTTTGTGAGAGCTAAGGCATATTATCCTTGCATCTTGCATTGAAAATGACATTGACTTTGGCATCTTGCATTGACATTGATCCTCAACATTCTTCCTTGAGACTGGGATTTACCAAAATAGCTCATCTTGGTATAGTTCTAGACGATATTTACGACACCTTCAGAATGATGGAAGAGCTCGAGGTTGTACTTTTGATCATCAATTCAAAGGATTTTAGTAAATTGTAAGCTTTATTTATATACTTGATTAAAAATTGTGATTTTGCTTTATATGATCGGATGGCATCTGTCTGCAGTGGAGTGGATTCCATAATATATGAAAGGAGTGTATATGATATTTTACGAAACTGTAAATGAAATGGCACGAGAGGCAGAAAAGTCTCAAGGCCAAGACACACTCAACTATGCCCGACAAGTTGTATGTACAATAATAATAAAGCATACATCTTTGTGAGAAAGTAATTGTGGTGATTAGTTCATTTGCTTTGCTTGTGTTGGTGCCTGTGCAGTTGGAGTCTTATATTGATTCGTATATGAAAGAAGCGAAGTGGATTTCCAGTGGTTTTCTGCCAATGTTTGAGGAGTACTTGGATAAGGGAAAATTTAGTTTTGGTTATCGCATAGGGACATTGCAACCCATACTGACGTTGCACATTCCTTTTCCTCATCACATCCTACAGGAAATAAACTTTTCTTCAAGACTCAATGACTTGGTCGGTTCCATCCTTAGACTAAAAGGCGACATTCACAGCTAGCAGGTATTGCCTATAACCTTTTCTGTAAGGCCCTTTTCATGGGCCTCAAAGTTAAATGGTAAATTTATAATCTAAATTACCTTTTTTTCTTGAGCACGACATCAAATTTCCATTTATGTTTTCATTACAACAATCTAACTAATTTATGTTGAAGTTCTAGCAAATTAACTAGCTAAATATTAAATTCTCATTTTATACAGTCCAAAATAATCACAAAACAGATTACACAACATATTACACATTTTCCATACATAAATTCATATCATAACTTTCATTCTGAACAAAATTAATACTGAGAAAAAAATACCTCTTGAAGGAGTTTGTCCTTTGCTTTCCTGTTGTTGCAAACTGCTTGAAACTGCCTTAAAACTGAATCTTTTCCTCCCATCTAGCTAGGAACATATCCTCTTCGGCTCCTTAGCTCCAGGATTCTTGGCCCTCGAGCCCAAAACTCCCAGCAATAGATGCCCCCTGTCTCAATCCACCAAACTCCAACAAGTTCCTCGAGCAAAAACTAGTAGTACTCTCCTATAGCAAGCTACTCTAGCCCCCAAATAAGCAATACAGTCCTCTCCTACGAAAATGATGCTCTCCCCAAAATCAAAAGTCCCCTCTCGAATGTTTTTTTCCTCCTCTTATCCTCCTTCCCCCTTCTCTCATTCACCACCTTCTCCCTTTTATTAAGACTCACCCACCTTATCCCTCCATTCAATTCCAACCACCTTATCCCCTTCTCTTTAATGGTTCCATCATTCTATACAAAATAATAATTAATAATTTATTAAACTAGATTTTATTAAACAAATATTTAATCATTAAATTAATTAATTAGTTAATTAAACCAATTCACATTCAACAAATATTTATCCAAGACAATTAATTAATTAATTATTTAAACTAATATACATTAAACAATTAATTAAACCATGACAATTGATTAATACTTAGGGTTGTTAGATACGCCCACCCTTTAGGAAACTTCGTCCCGAAGTTAAAGTATTTTATGATACAAGGGAAAAGACACATGGTTCACACATTCATATCAAATAACCGACATTATTAGTAAGTAAGCCAAAAAAACTCATACATACTAGTGTACATGTACAAGAAATGCATGTGTAGCTAGTACATGCAAGTCTCGTGCATGTACTAATAACAATAACTATCACCCTTATAGTAATTTATGTGTGCATTCAATCCAATCAATAAGACTATACATTTTATAAAAGATAATAAACCAATGAAATGTTTGTGAATTCCATTAATTAAAATTATCTAGCTCAACAATTTTATTTAGACAATTGTAGTTTAGTTAAGTAATGATGAATATACATATATACACATTTTCTTTTCAGAAAGAAAAACAATAAATTCCACCACAAGGAAAATCTCCATACACTCTCAACTATTTCTATTCATCCTTCCTCCCTAACTTACTTCCATCTTCCATTCCTATCCTTCCTCCGCTGGACTATCTTGTAGCGTCAACTATATTGACCTAACTCCAAATAGAACACGTAAGCAGAAGTGTCACTATCTTGACCAAGCTTCCCCAGCAGGCAACCGACAGTCATCATCACACGTCTAGGGGAGCGTGAGCTAACACCGTCCTCCCATGACTCCAGGTTTCGGAGGATACATGATGGGAAATACCTCCACCCCTCCTAATAGGACTAGGGTCCACACCCTAGAATGGAATATATAGTGGCACCGTGTTGCTGGGAGTTTTGTCATTGTTTATTCAATTTTAGGCAGTCTCACCACCTGAAATCCTCCACTAGTCCACATATCATAGCAATGCATTCAAACCAATATAATTTCACATACAAAGATTCATACCATATTCTTTCTTGGCCAGTGGTCATGACATCCACTTTCATTATCATTATCCCTTGGCTATTTCATAGCCCATTGACCTACAGATTAGTCTGTAACACAAACTCATACATATCTATGCATTATCATAATGTAATTGCATACAACCATAATTTCAATTCGGTATCCGCATACCCACAACTTCAACATCCAAGTTTTCAAGTTAGAAATAGATCTCATAATATCCCATAATTCAATTAACGTTACCCATTCATAGAATTATCATTTACATAATAGATTGCATCATATCCAACATCATTCAATAACATTTAAACCTTCATAGGATTCTCATTCACATAGTATATCGTATCATATCCATCATCATCCAAATAACATTTAAACATTCATAAAATTTACATTCACATAATAGATCGCATCATATCCATCATCATTCAAATATCATTTAAACATTCATACGTGTCTCTACGTCTTAAAAGTTCAAGTGTATCATTAATAGTTTCACGGTGAACAGAAAATAAAGGTAATCAGGCCTCAAGTAATCCTAGTTGTCTAAGTCAAAATGTGGTGTTACATACACCCAACCTTCGAGAAACATATTCTCGAGGTGGTCAAAAATGTGACGGATAATCTCATCGCAATGTTTCGACATCCTCCCAAGTAGAAGATCCTGGACTATACTTGTCCCACTGGACCTTAACTTGGTCTACCAGATGGTTCCTGAGCTGTCTGACTCTATGGTCCAATATGCCTAATGGTTCTACCATGAGGGTTCCCACATCCGATACCTGCAATTCCTTCCAATTTATTTTATGTGATTCATCAACCACATAATGACATAGAACAGATACATGAAAAACATTATGAGTTTTATGCAAGTGGGGTGGTAGTACAAGACGATAGCGAACGGGTCCAATTTTCTCTTGGATTTTGAACGGTCCTATAAATCGAGGTGACAACTTTGTCGCCTTCCCAAACCGAATGGTACTCTTATTAGGCTGGATACGAATGGAAACTTGATCTCCCACTTTATAACTTTGATCAGTCCTGTGTGCATCTGCATGACGTTTCTGTCTATCTTGTGCTTCCTTTAGTCTCTACTTAATCTGAATCACCTGTTCCTCCATCTCTTGAATTGATTCTAGACCAACTGTTACTCGGTCTTCTAACCTCTCCCAACTCAATGACGTTATGCATGGCCTTCCATACAGATATTCGTAGGGTGGCATTCCGATGGAGCTATGAAAACTGTTATTGTAGGCGAACTCTACCAAAGGTAGGTACTTCTCCCAATGGGTTTTATTATCCATAACATACATCCTAAGCATGTCTTACATAACCTGATTTAATCTCTCGGTTTTCCCATCTGTTTCAGGATGATAAGTTGTACTTAAGTTCAACTGAGTCCCCAACACTGACTGCAAATGTGTCCAAAACCTAGAAGTGAATCTGGAGTCACTATCTAAAATGATCTTCCTACGTATCTTGTGCAAATGGATGACCTCACTTACAAACACACGTGCCACATCAGTGACATCGTAAGTGTCTCTAATAAGAATAAAATGAGAACTCTTGGTTAACTTATCAACTATCACAAGAATAGCATTGTGTCTATGAGATGTGAGCAACAACCCCAAAACAAAATCCATCGAAATGACTTCCCACTTGGACATAGGAACATCATGTGGTTGTAGGAGGCATGTTGGGTGATGGTGGTTGGATTTCACTTGTTGACACTCTAGGCACTTGGCTATGAAATGGACTACATTGTGCTTCATGCCTACCCAGAAGAATAGCTTCCTCAGGTTTGCGTACATTTTCTTCACACCCGGATGTGCACAATAAAGTGCTCTATGGGCTTCCTTCATTATGATGCTTCGAATATCCCCACTTTCAGGGATGTACATCCTTCCTCGATATCTTAATAGTCCATCTGCTTCCAGACTATATCCTTCATACTTTGGATCCAATTGCCTCCCACTCTGGAGTTTTGAAGTAACCTTTAAGTACCAACTGTCTCCATGGAGTTGCGTCAACACACGTTCCCTCAGTTTGACTTTTAAGGGTACCAAGGAGAAGACATGTGGCCTCCTACTCAAGGCATCCGCGACCACATTCTCTTTTCCCTTGATATATGAAATACCAAAATCATACTCACTCATGAACTCACTCCATCGCCTTTGCCTAACATTCAGATCCCTTTGAGTGAAGAGATGTTTTAAACTTTGATGGTTCATTTTGAGCTCAAAGTTTTTCCCCACTAGATAGTGCCTCCAAAGTTTCAGATCTAGCATTACAGCTGCCAAATCTAAATCATGATTAGCATAAAGTTCCTCATGTTTCTTCAACTTCCTTGACGCATAAGCTATCACTCCTCCATCATGTATTAGCATGGCCCCCAACCCTTTCTTCGAGGCATCCATGCAGACTGTGAAGTCCTTTTCCATATCCGACACTCATAGAATTGGTGCACTAGTTAGTAACCTTTTAAGCTCGATGAATGCACTATCACATTCTTTTGTCCATTCATACCTGACCCCCTTATGCTGCAAAGTGGTGATGGGTTTCACTATTTTAGAGAACCCTTCAACAAATCTTCGATAATAACCTGCTAGCCCCATGAAGCTTCTTACCTCATGAACATTTTTTGGCACTGGCCATTCCATAATGGCCTTTACCTTTTCTGGGTCCACGGAGATTCCTTCCCCAGAAATGATATGACCTAAATAGTTAATTTCTTTCTGGAAGAAGGAACACTTCGACAACTTCCCATACAATTTGTTCTCTCTAAGGCAAGACAACACTACTCGCAAGTGTTCCTCATGTTCTCTTTCATTCTTGGAATAGATGAGGATATCATCTAAAAAGTCTTGTACAAAGCGGTCTAAGTACTTCCGGAATACACCGTTCATGAGGCTCATGAATACTGTTGGCGCATTGGTCAATCCGAAAGGTACTACAACGAACTCGTAATGCCCAAACCAAGTTCAAAAGGTAGTTTTAGGAATATTGCCTTCCTTAATCCTTAATTGGTGATACCCTGATCGCAAATCTATCTTTGAGAATACCATTGCTCCTTTCATCTGATTTAAGAGATCATCTATTCATGGCATTGGGTACCTATTTTTCACTGTAGCATGGTTCAAGTCCCTGTAATCTATACACAGTCATAAGGAACCATCCTTCTTCCTCACAAAAATTACAGATGCACCCCAAGGTGAGACACTAGGCCTTATTATCCCTAAGTGGAGTAGCTCTTTCAAATGCATATGCAACTCACAAATTTCTGGCGATGTCATCCAATATGGAGTCTTGGAAATTGGTTCTACACTAGGTTTTAACTCAATAGTAAAATCAAGCTCCCTCTTAGGAGGTAACCCTAGTAACTTGTTCGGAAAAACATATTTAAACTCTGACAATACTAGGTACTGATCCAAGGAGGGTCCCTTCCTTTCAGTCACTACTTCCACTACATACAGTCGACAACCTTGCCTCATGCACCGCTTAACCTTCATAGTTGAGATAAAGCATAGAGACACCTTTCTTCGTACACCGTGGATCTCTATTGGCCTTCCTTCATCGTCAACACAAAGCACCCTTTTTGCGAAATAGTCTACCATAGCTCGATGTGCTTTTAACCAATCCATTCCAATGATTAGGTCATACGTCCAGAGAGAAGTGACGTATACCTTCAACCTGGTAGTACACACTCCCAGGTCTACTTGACAATTATCAACGCTAGGTCCTACTGATTATTTTTCCCTCGAAGCCATCTCGACTTGTTTAAAGTCATTGTGCTCGTAGGCTGCCAACCCACTCTTTTCTAATGCAGATGGTGAAATGAAACTATTTGTAGCACTAGAATCAAGTAAAATTTTAACATTGATATGATTTACCGTACCTGACGATTTCACCACCGTGGATTGATGTTCTTCCTGGTGATTATTAACTGCTGCATAAATCTAGTGGCTGCCACTTTCTCTTCCCATCGGGGCCTTTCCTTCTCTATGCACAAATCCCACTTGCAACTCTGGGAAGTCACACTAGTAATGGGGTCCTCCACACCCCCAACACGTAACACAAGATGGAACCTATGCAGTGCTCTGTGACGGTCTCTTAAATGAGTTCCTTCCCCTAGAACCCCTGCCCCTACTAGATGCTCCCTGAGATGGTTGTGGACCTTCTTGTGTCATTGGTGATGAACGAGATGCTGCACTCACTGCCATTGAAATACTTGTGGCAACTGTCCTTGGTGTGACTCTATTACCATATGGAGGTGGCCTAGAGCTCCCTCCCCTGGAGAAGGTCCTAGGGGCCTTCCCCACGAATCCAGGATGATGCGGAAAGGTCCATCTTGTACCTCCATTTAAGTTCATGTGTTCCTCAGCATAACGTGCATTTTCAACTTCTTCCACTACTGAAGACGATTTCCACATCCATACCATGGCCCTTATCTTAGGGTTTAATCCATAGACAAAGAGTTTTGCCTGTCGTTGATCATTATCCATGTATGAAACATATTTGACCAATTCCATAAACCTGATCTCATATTATTCTACGGTCCTGTTTCCTTGTACTATAGCATGAAATGCTCCCACCTATTGTTCATCATAGTAAGCTGGTAGATATTTCCTTCGGAACCTCTCCTCAAAAAGTTCCCAAGAGACGGTGTCTGGGGTAAGGTGAAACTACCTCTCTAGGTTGCCACACCAGTTCAAGGAACTGTCCCTTAACTGAAATATTGGTATCTTCACCTTTGATGTGGAAGCATAGTATCTTAAGGAGAAACACCTTGTGATTCCTTCCAACCATGCCTCTACACGTTAACTGGCACGACCCCCGACGAACTTTGGAGGTTTAATCTTCTGTAGTTCTCTAGTGATGTCTTCGGGTGGAGGCCCTCCCCCTGAATCCCTCGATGCTTCAGGATTACCCATTGTCGATGGTGGGGGCTCCACTTCGATCCCTGCTGGATGATGCCCCTTTAAAGTCTCATTTATGGCCTCCAAAGAGCACAAAATGAGGGCTAATTCAGGCGATGGTGGTGGCGATCTCTATGTCAATGCCCCTTTGCCTCGATTTCCCTGAGTCCTAACCATCCTGTAATTGAATTTGCATCAACCAAGAGTTTTTCAGGGAGAGTCTAAGGCAATTCACATTTGTGCAACTTAAACTTGAAAACAAAGGGTTAGGTGTAAGTTTTTTTTTTCTTTTACTTGTCTGTACACATACGTTACTCTCTTTAGGGGAACTGGATAGGTTAGGGTCAAAGCGTCTAAGCTCGATGTCTTCGCCTAAGAAAACTATTGACTCTCTCGCCTGGTAGCTACGCTAGCATTGTACCACACTCGCATATTCCTCTAACTTACCTTCCCAGTGCGCATGAAGCCCCCCTCTCCCTGTGTCATGGTTTAAGTCCTTAAACTTTTCGTTTAATACTGATTAATGTGATGTTTTAACATAATTTATCATTAACACTAAATGCTTACTTAGTTAATTAATCATTCTATTTTATTAGTCAATAATAAATTACTTTAATCTTATTTTTAAAGCAAAAATTTAAATATATAATAAAATCTTAAACTAAATTTTGTTATTAACTTAAATCTTAAACTTAATTTAAGCTTAAAACATGTTTAAACTAATATTTTTTTTTAACTAAATAAGTTTTTTTTTTT
>SNQJ01S0058052.1:45189-72112 GCA_010110895.2 Picea sitchensis | reverse complement strand
GAAATATCATAGTAAATAAATCAACCCAAATAGCACACTCCTTGACTCAATCCGGAGTCCAAGGGGTTCCACCGATGCCTCTTCATCACTCAAGGTCCAAAACCCTGCACACTCAATAAAACTGAGTCAATAGCACCAGTCCACGTCAAAGCAGTAAAACATCATGTCATCTATCGTAACACATCATAATCAAGGATAAATGTTTTAACATCATAAAAGTCCAGATCACTTGCGAGCAAGTGTCCTCAAAGAATACATCTTTCACTCAAAACATCTGTGATCTACAATTCCACCACAGGTTCCTTGTATACATTAAGTTTGTTCAAAGTATCTGTTGTTTCTTTCCATCCCCAGCAACTTCGTGTCCTTCCTCATATACATCAGCAATGCCTTTACTAGTGGCAAGTGGACACAGTGGTACGAAATATACTTCTATGATCTGCACTTTATGCGTTAACTGGTGAGAACTCGGTAGGCATTCGCAATCATTTGGATTAATAAGAAAACACTAGTTGCTCTTCTACGAGATACTTGGTTCTTTTTCCCTTCTCTTCTTCCCATGTATTATCTAGAATTCCACTATGAACTTCTCCATCCTTTTTCTCTTATTTTCTTCTTGTGTATTATGGGAATATAAAATATGGACATGATATTTTATAGAACATGTACAAATTTCGCATTCCATACCTAGCGACCTTTTGGATTGTGGGTTCTCGGGTGGGAAAGCAGGCTCAAAATTGGGCCTCCATTGTTCCGTACCCTACAAATAGCACCACGAGTTCCACGATATACAAATTGGCAAGCACACCTGTGGACTGACTAACTCAACATTGCACTGCTATTGTTCCTTGTCCTCTAAACAACACACCAAGTTTCACGATATAGAAATTGATAGACGAAGTGCAGGACTGGCGGGGTAGAGATTTCCATTGTTTACGGATGCTAATCCCTATGAAGTATCTAACAGTATCTAAAAAATTATTTTAGTTTTTATTTTTTCTCTATATAACAGTATCTAAAAAATTATTTTGAATACTAAAATATCTCTTAATAGTGACAACTCAATAGAGAGTTACGAATCAGTTTGGATTGCACTCTCCGCAATATACAAATTGACTACCAGATTCTGACACTGTCCAGTCTTCCATGTTACAAATTATGCATTCCAATGTTCGGGGCGATACAATTAGAAGGTTTGGGCCTCACCTCCTTTGTAGACACTTTCTCAGCCTGTTTTGGATCCTCATGTTTCCGAGTTCACGAAATATGCATCTCCAACATTGGTAGGTTGACATATGTTTATCTCCATCTATATAATCAGACAACGAATCCGACCGACCACTATTGTTTTTTATGCTTTCGATGTTTTTCCATTATATACATATTCCACTCTAAATTTCTGTTATCTACAATTCCACTGCTAACTACTCCATTCTTTTGCCCTTTTTTTTCTTCCCGTGTATTATGGGACTATAAAGTATGCACATGATATCTTATAGATCATGTACTAATTCCCATGATATTTTATAGAGCATGTACAAATTTCACATTCGATATCTAGCGACATTTTGGATCGCGGGTTCTCAGGCGGGCTCAAACTTGGACTGTAATATACCAACGCAGAAATGAGGATACTTGGAAAGGTGATCAACAACCACCATGATGACAGATTTATTTCACTATTTCGGTAAGACGGTAATAAAATCCATAGAGATATCCTTCCAAATAGCAGGTGGAATCAGGAGCGGTTGTAGTGCGCCTCGCGATTTGACTGTTTCTCCCTTGTTGTGTTGACACATGTCACATTTAGCTACAAAATTATGAATGGCCTATTTCATACCATCCCATAAAAAGGAATGCTTGACCCTGTCATAGGTTTTGGTGAACCCGGAGTGCCCTCCTATGGGTGTAGCGTGAAGCTTAGAAAGAACCGTGGATTTAAGCTTTGATTTTTTACTTAAATACAAACGGAATTTGTATTGAAGTTCCTCATGGAGCCAAGAGTACCCTGGGGAAGATGGAGCATTGGAATGCAATTGTTGGATCAACTGTGAACTTTTGGGATCTTGTAGCCATTCCTGGCGAATGACTTGGAGCCAATCTGGTACAATGAATGAAAGAGAAAAAAGGGATCCTTCATCTGCATATTTTTGGGAAAGTGCATCTGCAACCACATTGTCTTTGCCTTTATTATAAATGATCTCATAATCATATCCAAAGAGTTTGGTCACCCATTTTTGTTGTTATGGGGAGGAAATGTGTTGTTCCAGAAAATACTTGAAGCTTTGATGGTCTGTCTTAATTTGGAGCCGTTGCCCCAATAGATAAGGATGCCACAGATCCACGGCATGAAAAATAGCCAACATTTCCTTTTCATAGATGGATTTGCCCAGATTTATTTCAGATAGTTGCTTGCTGGTAAACTCCAAAGGTCGACCCTCTTGCATAAGGACAACACCAATTCCTTTCCCTAAGGCATCACATTCTAACACAAAGGTCTATGTGAAATCGGGAAGGGCAAGGACTAGAGTGGTGCACATGGCCATCTTCAAGGTTTGAAAAGCTTGAGCAATGGCTGGAGTCCAAGTGAAAGAGTTCTTTTTTAGGACAACAGTGAGAGGTGCTGCAATCTTCCCATAATTCTTAACAAACTTGCGATAATACCCTGATAAGCCTAGAAATCCATGCAAGCTCTTAAGAGTCTTTGTGTGAGGCCATTCTTGCATAGATTCAATCTTTTTAGGATCCACCCTGACGCCATATTTTCCAACTAGATGACCCAAGTATTCTACTTCTGAGGTGCCAAAATCACATTTATACTATTTCAGGAAAAGTTGGTGCTGAGAGAGTAGATGGAGAACTCGATCCACATGAGCAAGATGGTATATCCAGGTTTTTCTATAGATGAGGATATCATCAAAGAAACTAACACAAAATGGTGGAGAAAAGGACGAAAGCCATGATTCATGAGGCTTTGGAAGGTGGAGGGGGAATTACACAAGCCAAATGGCATGACCAAAAACTCATAGTGACCCTCATGATTTCTAAAGGCAGTCTTGGGAATATCTTCCTCTTTCATATGTATCCGGTGGTAGCCCGAATGAAGATCCAGTTGAGTGAAGAATTGGGCGCCACTCAATTCATCCAAGAGGTCATCAATGACAGGAATGGAGAATTTGTCTTTGATGGTAAGTTTTTTGAGGGCACGGAAGTCATGACACATTCTCCAAGAACCTTGTTTCTTCAGGACCATGACTACAGGAGAAAAATAGGGGCTCGTACTAGGGCGGATAATGCCTACATTAAGGAGTTCCTGGACCATTTTCCCAATTTCATTTTTTTGGGAAAAGGGGTGACAATATGGACGGATATTAGGAGGACGACTTCCTCGTACAAGGGGAATGGAATGATCATGAACACCATGGGAAAGAGGGACGCCTTGGGGAGTGGAAAATACCAATTGATGTTTATAAAGGATGGCTTGGAGGTCTTGAGATACCGAGGGTGTCTATGTTGCTTGTATGGCATGGACTTGGGTGATAACACCAGAATGACCCTTTTTTAGCAGCTTTTCCATGCGATGGGAACTAATGATCTCAGTTGAAATGGTGGTGATGGCTTGGAACTTATATTTGTGGCCCTCCTGGTCAAATTGCATGGTTAAGTCTTTAAAATCCATGAGAATGGGACCCAAATTCCTTAGCCAGTCTACACCCAACACAATGTCACAACCTCCCATGTCGATAGAAAACATATGAGATTTCAGGTGGTAGTCACCAATTTCAAGACGCACATTTTCACAACGCCCTCCACATTTCATGGAACCACCATTGGCAATCATGATTTGGAAATTATTGACGACATGGATGTAGAAATGAGTTTCTTGGGAAATGCGACGATGAATAAAATTATGGGTGATGCCACTATCAACTACAATGATGACCTTCTGATGCTTGATGTAATCAATTAGCTTGAGGGTTTGGGGAGTAGAGAAGCCAGTGAGAGAATTGAGGGAAATGACTGGTTCTACTTTGGGTGGGTCTGAGGGAGGGGTTATATTAGTGGATTCAGGTGATTCAGACATATAGGAGGTTTCTTCATCTTCTTCCGAAATATCCTCAAAGATGGCCATAAAAATATTTTGTTCTTTACACTTGTGGCCCAGAAAATATTTGTCATCACAATTATAACAAGGGCCTTTGAGTTGGCATTCAGCCATTTTAGCCCAGGTCAATTTTTGGATCTTTAGTGAAGTAAAGGGAGTAGTGGGTTTTATTAGTTTAGGGTGAGGGATGAAGGAGGGTTTGCGGTTTTGAGAAGATACAACCTATTGTGTTTCTTTATCTCTTTTGGTAGCCTCCACCCAACTCTCAGGCTGAGCCATGAGGACATGGGACCGAATTTCATCCTTGAGGCTCCTGATAAAACATTCTAAGAAAAAGGCATCAGACATGCCCTCTATTCTAATAGCCAGGCACTCAAAGGAAGCTATAAAGTCTTCCACTATTCCTAATTGTTTCATCTTTGTCAAATGACCCAAATGGTTGGTGTCAGTGTCAAAGTGTTCATAAAGCTCTGCCACAAATTGTGTCCAAGAAATATACCCTTGACGAGAATTTTTTCTCCATTGCCGCCATTGCCAACGTTCTTGATCTATATGGAGAACACCATACCAGAGTTTGGCCAAGTCATATGTAATTCCGTATAAAGAGAAATAATGTTCCATTTGGGTTACCCAACCAATGGGGTCTGAGCCATCAAATTTGGTCACATCCACCCGTGGAAGGCATAGTTCATGTTGAAATTGATGGTTCTACAAGGTATAGGAATGAGAGGAATGGTCACCTTCAGTATGTGGGGGTGAGGAAGAGGAAGGGTTATCTGTAGGGATATGCATTTTGCTGCAGAGTGTTGAAAAGACTGATTGAAGCTGGGCGGTGAGGTCTTGTTTGATTTCCCCCATTGAGGACTGCATGGTGGTATTGATGGTGGAAACATTGGCACTGAGTTGTTTCACTTCTTATTGGGTCTCAATGAGACCATATCGCAAGGTTTTGAAGCGATCTTCCAAGTCTTGGCTATGAGTATGGGCCATGAGGATGGGGGAACTAAAGAGGGGCGGGCGGGGTAAAAACGTTTTGCCGAAAAAATGATATGGATGAATGTGATAAGGGTGAAGAGATGAATCCAATGGAATAGGTCTGAAATAATGGTGATTTTTTTTTTTTTTATAGAGTTGTACTCCGGTCTAAAGAATACTGCAGAGAGGAAATGCCCAAATGCTTAACCAGAAAGAAATGTGTATTTACTTAGCAACCTGAACACAATTGCATGGAAATAGATCTTGTCTATTTTAATTTGTTTATGTTTATGTCCCCAAGGGTTAGGTATTCAAGGGTTCTACAGACAAGGGCTTTCCCTATGCTATAGCTCTCTGATATACGTGTAGGGTCCAACAGTAGTACTTAGCCCAATATCACAGGGCACTAACTAAGGAGGATAGACCATGCCCTTAGCTGTACTACCTGACTACCCAGGTACTAGAGAGTATCTTCCCGAGTGATGTTCTCGGTGACACTATAGCAGTCAGGCGACCATTCGATTTATCCAAAGAGGGCTTCAGGTAATCTAGGCCGATCCATACACAGGTGTTGTCTGATGCACTACCACTCGAAGGGGTACCAACATGGGTTACAAGGGTGACCAACATATATGCAAATAAGTACCTCTTGTATTTCCTACGTGTATGAATCCCTCAACCGTGGGTTTATGCATGTAACGACAAATCTTTTTGGCTTAAAGACGTTGGAATACGTCTCTACCTTGGAAAAAATTTAACCCACACTTTCTGCCGAGGAAAGTGCTCTGATACCACTTGTAATATACTAGATATAAAATGTATGCAGAACATAAATAAAATGATAGGAATGGAATAATAACAACAATATAACCAGAACATTCACCATAATAACACTGAAATGATATAAGAATAACAACAGAAATAACACTTTGAGTCTGAAAGCAATGTTCACGGGCATCTTCAAGGGGGAAACCTCCAGTTGAGTAGAGCTCTATTACAATAATATCCAAGATAGGGTTCTAAAACCCTCGACTCCTATTTATACTAAAAAGAAGCATCTAGAAGAAAATCCTTCTAGAAGCATAAGCTTCTATTAGGTCTTCTTCATCTGCCTTATTCTATTTTATTGAAAGGCCTTATTAATATTGACCTTTATTACATCCGAATATATTGTTCTACCTATGTGCGGGTTAGGACCCTAACATGTACCTCCATTGTTCTATGGCCTACAAATAGCACCCACAGTTCCGTGATATACAAATTGACAAGGGAACCTGCGGAGTGGCTGACTCAACATTGCACTTCCATTGTTTTATGTCCTCTAAACAATGCTCACAGTTCCTCGATATAAAAATTAGCACATGGAATGAAGGACTGGCAGGGTGGAGATTGCCATTGTTTATGGATTCTAGTCCCTATGAACTATCTAACAGTATGTAAAAAATTATTTTGAATACTAAATTAGCTCTTAGTACTGACAACTCGACACAGAGGTACAAAACAATTGGGATTGCACTCTCTGCAATATACAAATTGACTACCGGATTCCGACATTGTCCACTCTTCCATGTTATATATTATGCATTCAAATGTTCGTAAGGATACAATTAGAAGGTCTAGACCTCGCCTCCTTTGTAGACACCTTCTGAACCTGTTTTGGATTCTCCTGTTACCGGGTTCATGAAATCTACAATTCTATCACAGTCACTCTACCAGTGCTCACAAATGTTTCAAAGTATCTCTCATTGCCTTACATCCCCACTAACTTCCTATGCTTCTGAATGTCCTACCATATCCTCTTCGTTGTTACACGTATTGCACTCAAAAATTTCTAATACATACAATTTGACCCTTGTGGCCTCACCCTCAACGCTTGTACATTGCAACCTTGTTTTGTAGCTATCTTTTTTCCCTTGATCACGACCTCCATACTTTCTTACTATGCGATTAGAAACCTTTCATGCAAACAATTGATCATGCAGTAACCCTCAACATTGTCATTAATGACCAAAAACCTCGAGGATATATCCCATTATTACGCATTAAACCAAGATGTGCGGAGAGTTATTTTTTCCCTTCTGATTGTTGATCTCCAACACACATCCTCATGTTGGGCTGCTCAAGAAATCTACAATGCTTAATCGCTCATTGCAATATCCAACGTGTTGGCATTTCTATGTATGCAATTAGTATTGCTTAATTTTAACAACGCATCATGCAACAACCATCCAAATTGTCATTAATCAATGAAAGTCTCGAGGACATCTCCCATTCATAGGCTTTCGACCAAATTTTGTGCAGGGTTATATTATGTCTTCCAACTTTTCATTTCATTCATTGGATTGAACAAATAAATGTTCTTGTAGACTTATGGAACTTTTTCGACAACAGTTTTGTGGAGATACAATAAATATGTTCGCACAATAGGACCAGAGCTTTCAGTGGTCCAAGGCATACTTTTACTATTCATCCCATTCCGCCCAAAACAAAGTGATTCGGACCTCTGAAATTGCTCGTGAAAGCTGCGTTACTAAGGTTTTTGACTCTAAGGAGGTGGTCTCTTGGTGCATCGAAAAATATATTCCAGGCCAAATAATTATTCGACTATGCGAACATTCTCCTGTTTCTTTGTTGCCTCGACTCTTCTGTAAGATGTTAAGACTGTCGAACCGAACATTGAGAATCAGAGGACAAGACTGCAAACAGTTTCTAGAAAAACATCATAACATGTTGGACATCTTAGCAGACTTCCTCGAATACCTGACAACAGTTCCTGAAGATATCACAAGGCTACAGGTAAGTTCCTTTAGAAATCTATTCTTGGAAATTGCTTGGTTGGTTACAAGAATAACGGGACAGACATTCACAACAAGCATTTCCCATATAATTATTTATATTTTGTATTTCACAGTCAGGGAAAAATACAATTTCGATTGGGGGAAGCTAATTTCAATTGATCTATGCTCCCAGTTGTCACGATTCAAAGAATTGATTCAATTTTATATGTCATCCTACTTGATTTTCGCAATTGTGTATTGTTGTCCATTTCCAAAAATTTCTCTTTCCAATAAAATAAACTGTGGATTAGACCCAGTAACATTATGGCATGACGCACTGTGGAGACACATGGCCTCCCATTGTTTTTATGAAGTTTTTAATGGCTTTGTCTCAATTTTCAAAGATTTACTGTTAGGCAAGGATTCTCTGTGCATGTCTGGCCAGGAAACCAAGTTTTTGAATAGGAAGGGCACACTTGAGCAAGAGAAAAATCACAGTGTCCTTGTGGTCTTTGGGTCTAAGGAAAATCTATCCTTCCTTCCATGCCACATCATAGTCAATATGTTTGTTGCAGAAATAACAAGGCAATACAACCACTGGTTACATTTTTTCCATGACAAGAAAAAAAAACAGTTCATTCCTTTTCCCTGGAAAGTTAGAGACTTCATGTGGAGAAACATCAACAAGATTGACGATTTTTCTGCCCATTTCAAGAAATTGAACATACCATACGCTGGAAGGCTAAAATGGTTCAACTCTAATGGAATTTTTTGAGAACATTTATTGGGTGTTGGATTTAACACCTCTTTTATCCATACACACCTGACACAAGATAGGAATAGTGTTGACAACAATCCTTCTTCTGTTGATTGCGATGCAGGGAGATTGCAAAGTGCCATTGAATTTTACAGACAACATGGAAAAGTATTCAGTGAGAAGAGTACCCAGTCCCCCACCAGCACTCCCAAGAGCACGACATCACAGAGAATCTCTTCGATGGTCCACCCCAGTAAGAAATAAACCCATAAATATTCGAACAAATGAGGATATAAGAACCCTCCTCACATAAATATTGACAGTTCTCACAAAATTCTACTGGCAAAGAAGAGAAAAAACAATGCAGGGCAGGCGAAGGAACCCCAAATTGAAAGTGGAAAACTACAAATTGAAATTGAAGCTGAGAATATGCAGAAAATTGGGTCATCTGCGGTGGAAATATCGAACACTAACTTTTTTGACATAGATGAATCCTTCATAACTCAGAGCACTATTTTTGACAGCCAATCTAAAAGTCTAGTCATTGAAAAGAGAGATGTAACAAACAGAAAAGGCAAATCTTGCGCAGAGATTAACTTTAGCAAAATGTCACTGTCCCAAATATGTCTATTTCACCAGGGAAATAGTGACATTCTTCGTGATTCCATTCGAGGAATTGAGACAGAAAATGACAATATGAAACAACACCCCAATGAATTTGAGCACCCTTTCCTTGCAACTCCATAATTTTCCTGTCCTTTGGAAAAAATCGTGCCTGCTACCACTGCAGCGAAGATGAAAGTGTCCTCTACCCTCCTTGCATGCTCTAGATCCCTTGTAGAGAATAACATCAACAAAATAATGCAGGTAGTTACTAAAGCTTGGGAAACATCGCAAAATTTGGTTTCCTTCGGAAAGAAGGCCAATGGTTTGCTTGAACAATTGGAGACGAATTTAAAAAATGAACATATTTTTTGTGATTAGGTATAGGCCCCTTTTTCCAAATATGCCAACAACACATCAGAACTAAAAATAAGACAAGAGAAACTCCCCTTGCCAAAGCGCACCAAAAAAGTAAAAGCATGCTGGCAAAAGAAAGTTGACAACCTACAGCTCATTTTCAAGTCATGTAAACAAGTCATATTAGAAAAGGAAGATTTATTCGTAAGCCTGCTCCAGCTGATATTAGCTGGAACTAACAATGAGGTTCAAGATCCTAACTTAATTCTCAAATCCTTGTTAGTCACCAAAGAAGCGTTCAAGGAACAAGTTGATATTTTAAAGGGGTTGTCTTTCGAAAAGTTTTACAACATGCTTGAACATCGTCTAGATGAGCACGAGGGCTGGGTACTAGACTATGGCTCACACAATGAAGAAATTGAATAGACTTTGCATATCATTTCAATGGATCTAAGGAAATTAGAAAAAAACCTTTACGACGTAGAAATCCGAGATGAAACCAACACAACCCCCATGAAAAGATACATTGAAGAATGGTTCTAAGAGAGAATGGACAGCCTCGTCCAGGAAGGGCAAGAGCCAGTCTATAAGACTACAATGCCTATCGACGACAGCAACACAAATGCATCAGCTTCATAGTAAGTTTATACTACCATCTTGTTTTGTTTATCAATCTAGTTTAAGTCTATGCTGTCATCTTCTCTTTTTTATCAATCCACTTATGTCCTCTTTCAATAGAAAACTGTAAACAAACACTCTTAACTTCCAATTTATTCTTTTCAGGTCTTCCTCTCTACCATCGTGCACTTCTTTCAACATTCCTAATTCTTGTACTTATTTATTTTTATGGTCCATGAGAGCCCCGATCCCAGTCTATATGACAAACAAATTTAAATTTCCAGAAACATGTAACATACATTATTAATTTTTGATAAATTCCAAAGAAAACTGATTCGACAATGCCCTTATTTTATACTAAATTTTGGGTTTCCAAGAACCTTTCTTGTTTGTTCCAAATAAAACTAATTCAGATATGCTACATTTCTTGTCTCCTATTGTATGCTAATTTTTTGTTCTTCAACGACGTTGATGTTTTAAATGTTGATGTAATTTTCAAAGATATGTAACAGACATTATTTATTTTATAATAAGTTTGTATTGTATAGTTCACAACACCAGTTCTCAATTTTTATATCGCAGAACTCTCGATGTTGTTTGTAGGGCACGAAACAATAGAGACCTATTTTTGAAACCACCAGCCCAAGAATGCGCAATCCAAAAATTGGCGAAGTATGGAATGATCCCTCCCTGCATTCTATTTAAAACGTGTACAAAGAAAACTAATTCCGCAATGCTATATCTTTTTTGTCCAAGAAAAGCCTTAGTTTTAAAGCAAGCTAATTCGGGAAAACGTTATTACTATTCTATTGTATAACAAACATTACTTTTTTGTAAATTTTTATAGTCTGCAACTCCGCCTGTCATTTTGTATATCACGGAACTGTCGGTGCTATTTGTAGGCCACCGAACATTAGAGACTCAATTTTGAACATGCCAATTTCCAGAAACATGTAACAAACATTATTATTTTTTGATAAATTACAAAGAAAATTGATTCGACAATGCCCGTGATCCAGAAAGTGGCGAAGTATGGAATGACCACTCCCTGCATGCTCTATAAAACGTGTGCAAAGAAAACTAATTCGACAATGCTATATCTTTTTTCCCAAGAAAAGATTTAGTTTTAAAGAAAACTAAACTACACCTATCATTTTGTATATCGTGTAACTATCAGTGCTATTTGTAGGCCACGGAACATCAGAGGCCCAATTTTGAACCCGCCAGCCCGAGAACCCGTGATCCAAAAACTGGCTAAGTATGCAATGAGGGCTCCCTACATCCTCTATAAAATGTCTTTTCCATACTTTATAAAAGTAGAAATTTCGTATGTATAAAACTAAATATGTACTTTATACAAGTACATATTCTGTATGTATAAAATTTTTATTTGTGATGAATTTCTATAGTCCGCAACTGCACTCCTCTATTTCTATATCATAGAGAAAATCAGAGGCCCAATTTCTGTATCATGAAACTATTGGTTCTTTTTGTATATCGCCAGTCCCACAACCCCCGATCCATTACAAAAGTACATATTTCCTATGTATAAAGGTATTTCAATGTATTTCAACTTTCTAGCCACGTGTCTGTACTAGGTCGCATTTACTCCCATCCCAACTTGGCAGGGACTCCGCTTCCATGCAACCTTGTTATTAAAGTTTTTGATATGACTAATTTAGTATAGAAATGTCCCTCTTTCATTTGTATGATACTTTGTCATTCAGAAGAAGTCTATTATCGAACCTAATCAAAGCTAATAGAATGACAAAAGATGCATTTGATTCTAAAAGAGTCAACAAACTAGTTTTATTCGACGACACCTCGACATTTGTATTCCCTAGAACATCTATAATGAAATAAGCCTTTCATAATTCTATTAACAAGGCTATTATAGAAGCCAAGAGAATAATAGAAAAAGTGTTTTCTTCTGACAGAGTGACCTAAGTGTTTTATAAAACATCCACCTTTTCGTGCCGATCACTTGATTTGCTCACAAAGAGGTCCGGATGAAAATAGAATCCAAAAAAAATGTCAGTGAGCTTACTAGTTCATGGGGGGTTTGAAGGGATTGAGTCAGTCATCTTACTAGTTCTTGTTCTTTTCCATCTTTAATAATTCAATCTTATTGGCGGTGTTTCCACCAAAAGGGGGAATGCTAGGGTATTCAATCATTAAGAAGTCACAGCAGGTCGAGCAGGGTCTCTCTTCCCTGAAGATTTGAAAGGTTTACCTTTTCCAGCATAACCATCAATCAGATGAAGATAATTCTTTAAACTGTGGGCGTAAGCAAGATCAAAATTATGGAGCTCTTTCAGAATGGAAGAGTCATTATTATTCAAAACTATTTTCACACCCACGTGAAAATATTTCCAAGGAAGCCAATCCAACATTTTTCTCAACCATATACAAGAATTCTCATTGAAAAGAAGTCCAAAAACTTTGGGAACAATATTGATATTTTTCACCAACTGTAAGACCTTCACTCCGAGCTCCTTCAATCGTAGGACAAATGCTCTATTCCCCACGCATGGGCTTGCGAATGTAAATACAATCACAGGTATAGGTTGTTTCGGTAAATTTGCGTTAAGGTTTTTTTTAACATCATATGAACTTAAGGTTGCGAGAGAAGATCCTAAGATATGCCCAGTTAAAGTTATGTTGAATCTTTCTTCCTTGTATTCATCCACTAGTCTTAGAATTTATGAAATCACAATATCTCTTGCAGATTTTGACTTATCTCCTTCAGAGATATAGCAGCTTAAAAATCCCTCTTCCACTTGGACGCCATTGTCGTTAAAAGGAGCAGTAGCCGATAATCCATCTTGGACGCCCTTATGATTCAAACAAGTAATTGATAATCAGGAAGGAACTAAAATGTCTCTAGCATCCTCTATCTAGTCTTGAGCCATTTGGGTTCCTTTGCATGCTACTACAATATCCTGATGCCCTAGTCTTCATATCTCTTCAACATCTGTACACACTGGAATAAGGCCAATCCACACAGATCGCTCTCTTTTTCTCCCTGATATATTTGTGTCTGTGTACAAATACTTGGTTACTTTATAGCCATTAGAGTACTAGGAATCACCCGCCATTTCACAACTTTCAAACAATTTATCAAGTCTATACTTACACCCACCATGATCATTCATGGAAAGTTCACTATCAAATGTTGTTAGGCAGCCGAAGAAAATCAAAGCATAAAACCAGAGCATAAACTAAGAAATATTAAACACACATTAAACCAAGCACATCAATCACACACTTGACATAGTGATTTATGTGGAAACCCAAATCGGGAAAAAACCACATGCTATGATTATCGGTCTTTTTTCATTCAAAGGAGAACTACAATAGCCTTCATAGGCATACAATCATCCTCTTCTCACACACTCACTGCTCCTAGCTCATGTTGTATTCTACCTCTATGGGTATTCTCATATCTAACATCTATCACTGAGTTACACAGACTGATCATGAATCGATCACATAGTTACACAAACAGTTCATAAGTAGATTGCATGCATGTGCATGTGCATCTGCATCTGCATGTGACCGCATGAGAAAATGCATTAGCATGTTTTCCAACAATCTCCACCTTGACAACAATTTACTTGATAGATCATGCCCTTAATTAATTCATCTCCTTTTCTGTAAACCAAGAGAAGTGAGACACCACCGTAGCTTCTCTAACAAAACTAGTTTTGTAAACATGTCCTCAAAATTCACTTTTGTATGGACCTTTTCTAGAGCCACTCCACCTTCATCAACAACGTGTCTTACAAAATGGTACTCGACATAAATATGCTTCGTCTTACTATGATAAGCTGGATTTCTAGCCAAATGAATAGCACTTTGACTATCGCAAAATACTTTCACTTTGTCCTGCATCCTTCCAAACTCACCCAATAAACCCTGTAACCAAATTTCCTCCTTTCATGCATGTGAATCAGCCATATCCTCTGCCTCAGTAGTGGATAAAGTGACTACATTTTGAAGATTTGACATCCAACTAATAGGCCCTCCTACAGGAGTAAAGACATATCCTGAAGTGGATCTCCTTTTGTCCCAATCACCTGCAAAATATGAATCTACATAACTGCAAACTGAATCTCTAGAAAAATCATAGGTGAGTGTAATATACCAGATATAAAAAGTATGCAAAACAGAAATAAAATGCTAGTAATGGTAGAACAACAACAATATAACCAAAAAAATCACCACAATAGAAATGAAATGATATAAGAATAACAACAGAAATAACACTTTGATACTGAAAGCAATTTTCACGGGCCTCTTCAACGGGGCAACCTCTAGTTGAGCAGATCTCTATTACAATAATCTCCAAGCTAGGGTTCTCATACCCTCGACTCCTATTTATACTAAATATGTCTATCAAAAGAAGCATCTAGAGGAAGATCCTTCTAGAAGTGGAATCTTCTATTAGGTCTTCTTACATCTGCCTTATTCTATTTTATTAAAAGGCCTTATTAATATTGACCTTTATTACATCTAAATATATTATTCTACCTATGTGCGGGTTAGGACCCTAATATGTATGCCCCCTTAAAAACAACCTTGTTCTCAAGGCTTGAGATGTGGAAATTGTTGCAGAATGGAAGCTGGTTCCGAAGTGGCATCTGCTGGAGTTGTATCTTTCCACTGGATTAGCACTTCCTTGATGGTTCTCTAACATAGGCGACTCTCACGATGGTCCAAAACTGCTTGTGGTTGTAGCCAAATGGATTCTTCTTTAGCTAACTTGGGAAGGTTGGTTTGAATTTAGCACTTATCTCCAATCACCTTCATTAAGCATGAAACTTGAAAAATAGGATGTAGCTTCGAATGAATGGGAAAAGATAACTGATAGGCTACTTGTCCCACATGCTTGAGAATGGTATAAGGACCATAAAATTCGGGTTCTAGCTTCTGACAATGCTCGGCCTTGAGGGAATTTTCCTTGTAAGGTTGCAGTCGAAGAAACACTCGATCCCATTTTGCAAATTAATGTTCAGAGCGACCTTGATCTACTTGTTGCTTCATGTGATTCTGTGCCATGACCAAATTCTGTTTGAGGGTATGGAGAATAGCCTCTCGATCTGTAAGTGTTTGGTCCATCACCTGGACCTTTGAGGCACTAGGTAAGTATGAGAGAAATGAAGATGGATTATGTCCATGTACCACTTCAAAAGGAGTCATGCATGTAGTTGTATGGTATGAAGTGTTGTACCACCATTCATCTAGGGGTAACCATTGAACGCACTGATTTTTCTTTTCTGAGACAAAACACCTCAAATATGTTTCCAAACACTTGTTGACAACTTATGTTTGACCATCAGTCTGAGGATGATAAGTTGTACTGAGATGCAATTGGGTGCCTTGTAGCTTGAACAGTTCTTGCCAAAAATTGCTTGTGAAAGTGGGGTCGCTATCAGAAACAGTAGAGTGCGCATGCCATGAAACTTGAAGACCTGATCCATAAAAATTTGAGCCACCATGGATGTTGTAAATGGGTGTTGAAGAGCGCAAAAATGAGCATACTTGGAAAGACAATCAACAACCACCATGATGACTGATTTATTTCCCGATTTGGGTAAGCTGGAAATAAAATCCATAGAGATATCCTTCCAAATAGCAGGTGGAATTGGAAGTGGTTGTAGTGTGCCTGGAGATTTGACTGTTTCACCCGTGTTGCGTTGACACACATCACATTTAGCGAGAAAATTATGAATTTCTTGTTTCATACCATCCTATAAAAAGAACGTTTGACCCTGTCATAGGTTTTGGTGAACCCGGAGTGCCCCGTTGTGGGTGTAGCATAAAGCTCAAAAAGTACTGTGGATTTAAGCTTTGATTATTTACTTAAATACAAACGGCCTTTGTATTGAATCTCATCATGGAGCCAAGAGTACCCTGGGGAAGCTGGAGCATTGGACTGCAATTGTTGGATCAGGTGCAAACTTTTGGGATCTTGTAGCCATTCCTGGCGAACGGCTTGGAGCCAATCCAGTACAATGAAGGAAAGAGAAAAAAGGGATCCTTCATCTTCATATTTTCAGGAAAGTGCATCCACCACCACATTGTCTTATCCTTTCTTGTAAATGATCTCATAATCATATCCAAAGAGCTTAGTCACCCATTTTTGTTGCTTCGGGGAGGAAATGCGTTGTTCTAGAAAATACTTGAGGCTTTGATGGTCTGTCTTAATTTGGAAATGTTTCCCCAATAGATAAGGGCGCCACACATCAACGACATGAAAAATAGCCAACATTTCCTTTTCATAGATTGATTTTCCCAGATTTCTTTCAGATAGTTGCCTGCTGGTAAAGGCCAAAGGTCGACCCTCTTTCATAAGGACAACAACAATTCCTTTATGTGAGGCATCACATTGCAACACAAATGTCTTTGTGAAATATGGAAGGGTGAGGATTGGAGTGGTGCACATTACCATCTTCAATGTTTAAAAATCTTAAGCAACGGCTGGAGTCCAAGTGAAAGAGTTCTTTTTTAGGAGAGCAGTGAGAGGTGTTGCAATCTTTCCATAATTCTTGACAAACTTGTGATAATACCCTGTTAAGCCTAGAAATCCACGCAATATTTTGAGAGTCTTTGGGTGAGGCCATTCTTACATAGCTTCAATATTTTTAGGATCCACCCTGATGACATCCTTGCCAACCAAATGAACCAAGTATTCTACTTCTGAGGCGCCAAAATCACATTTACACTATTTCAGGAAAAGTTGGTGCTGAGAGAGTAGATGGAGAACTCAATCCACATGAGAAAGATGGTTTGTCTAGGTTTTTCTATAGATGAGGATATCATCAAAGAAAACTAAGACAAAATGATGGAGAAAATGATGGAATACATGATTCATGAGGCTTTGGAAGGTGGAGGGGGCATTACATAAGACAAAGGGCATGACCAAAAACTCATAGTGGCCCTCATGAGTTCTAAAGGAAGTCTTGGGAATGTCTGCCTCCTTCATATGTATCTGGTGGTAGCCCGAATGAATATCAAGTTTAGTAAAGAATTGGGCGTCACTCAATTCATTCAGGAGGTCATCAATGAAAAGAATTGGAAATTTGTCTTTAATGGTAAGTTTGTTGAGGGCACGAAAGTTAGGAGACATTCACCAAGAACATTTTTTCTTTGGGACCATGACCATAGGAGAAGAGTAGGGGCTTGTACTAGGGTGGATAACTCCTGCATTAAGGAGTTCCTGGACCATTTTCTCAATTTCATTTTTTTGGGAAAAGAGGTGACGATACAGACGGATATTGGCAGGAAGGCTTCCGGGTACAAGGAGAATGGAATGATCATGAACACCACAAGAAGGAGGGAGTACTTGGGGAGTGGAAAAGACCACTTGATGTTTAGAAAGGATGGCTTGGAGGTCTTGTGGCACTAAAGGTGTCTATGTTGCTTGTATGGCATGGAGTTGGCCAATAAAACCAGAATGACCTTTTTGGAGCATCTTTTCCATGCGATGGGAACTAATGATATCATGTGAACCGACTGTGATGCCTCGGAATTTATATTGGTGACCCTCCTGGTCAAATTACATGGTTAATTCCTTAAAATCCATGAGAATGGGACCCAAATTCCTTAGCCAATATGCACCCAACATGATGTCACAACTGCCCATGTCGATAGAAAACATATGATAAAACACTCTCGAAAAAAGGCAGCATACATGCCCTCTGTCTGAAACTCCAGGTGCTCAAAGGAAGCTATAAATTCTTCCATTGTTCCTGATTGCTTCAAATTTTTCAAACGGGCCAAATGGTTGGTGTCAGTGTCAAAACGTTCATAAAGCTCTGTCACAAAGTATGTCCAAGCAATATACCCTTGATGGAAAGTTTTTCTCCATTGCCACCATTGCCAACGTTCTTGATTTAGATGGAGAACACCATATAGGAGTTTGGCCAAGTCATCTGTAATGCCGTATAAAGAGAAATAATGTTCCATTTGGGTTACCCAACCAGTGGCGTCTAAGCCATCAAATTTGGTCACATCCACCCGTGGAAGGCGTAGGTCACATTGAATGTGATGGTGTTGAAAGTTATGGGAATGAGAGGAATGTTCACCGTTAGTATGTGGAGAGGATTCAGAGGAAGGGTTATCTGTAGGGATATGAAGCTTGGTGCAGAGTGATGAAAATACAGATTCAAGTTGGGTGGTCAGGTCTTGTTTGATTTCCTCCACTGAGGACTGCATGGTTGTATTGATGGCGGCAACATTGGCACTAAGTTGTTTCACTTCTTGTTGGGTCTTGGTGAGACTAGATTGCAAGTTATTGAAGTGAGCTTCCAAGTCTTGGCTACGGGTATGGGCCATGAGGACGAGGGAACCAAAAAGGGGTGGGTGGGGTCAAATTTTATTTTATTTTTTGCTGAAAAATGATATGTATGAAGGTGATAAGGGCGAAGAGATGAATCTAATGGAATAGTTCTCAAATAATGGTGAAAAAAATTCCAGACTTTTTTTTTTTTTTACACCTGCAGAGTTATACTTTGGCCTAAATAATACTGCAATGATGAAATGCCCAAATTCTTAACCAGGAAGAAATGTGTAGTGATTTGGCAACCCGAACACATTTGAGTGGCAATAGATCTTGTATGTTTTAATTTGTTTATGTTTATGTCCCAAAGGGTTAGGTATTCAAGGGTTCTACAGACAAGGGTTTGCCCTGTGCTATATCTCTTTGATATACGCGCAAGATCTAACAATAGTACTCGGACCAATATCTTAGGCCACTAACTAAGGATGATAGATCATACCCTTAGCTGTACTACCCGACTACCCCGGCACTAGAGAGTATCTTCCTTAGTGTTGCTCTTGGTGAAACTATAGAATTCGGGTGGCCGATCGGTTTATCTAAAGAGAGATTTAGGTAATCTAGGTCGATCCGTAGACAAGTGTTGTCTGATACGCTACCACTGGAACGGGTACCAACAGGGGTTACAAGGGTGGCCAACATATGTGCGCTTAAGTACCACTTGTATTTCCTGCGTGTATGAATGCCTCAACTGTGGGTTCATGCATGTAATGAAACATCTCTATGGCTTAAATATGTTGGAATATGTCTCTACCCTTGAAAACAAATTAACCCACACATTTTTTCGAGGAATGTGCTCTGATACCACTTGTAATATACCAAATATAACAAGTATGCAGGACATAAATAAAATTCTAGTAATGGAAAAACAACAACAATATAACCAGAACAACCACCACAATAGCACTGAAATGATATAAGAATAACAACAAAAATAACACTTTGATACTGAAAGCAATGTTCACGGGCCTCTTCGAGGGGGAAACCTCCAGTTGAGCATAGCTCTATTACAATAATCTCCAAGATAGGGTTCTCATACCCTTGACTCCTATTTATACTAAATATGTCTATCAAAAGAAGCATCTAGAGGAAGATCCTTCTAGAAGCAGAAGCTTATATTAGGTCTTCTTACATTTTCCTTATTCTATTTTATTGAAAGGCCTTATTAATATTGACCTTTATTACATCCAAATATATTATTCTACCCATGTGTGGGGTAGGACCCTAACAGTGATAGATTAATTTCTTCTGCCTCTAAGATATTGAAGCACCCATTTCACTGCTTCACAATGCTCTTTTCCTTGATTTGCCATGTCTCGACTAACAACACCAATTGCATGTGAAATATCTAGTCTATTACTCACCCTAGCATACATCAAACTTCCCAGTACATTAGCATATGGTGCACGAGACATATAATCATTTTTTTCGTCATTACTAGGGCATAAACCTAAAGAAATCTTGAAATGGGAAGCCAAAGGGATCTTTACGGGTTTCACATTATTCATACCGAATATCATAAGTATTTTCTCCACATAGTTCTGTTGTGATAACCATAGCTTACCATTTTTCCTGTCTCTATGTATATCCATGCCTGAGATTTGTTTTGTTGCTCCTAGATCGTTCATATCAAACACCCTATCCAACTGAGCCTTTAACCTGTTGATCTCGACTATGATTTTGTTTACCACATGAATATCGTCAACATATATAACACCAAAATAATGAACATGCCATTTTCCAACTTTTTAAAGTAAACACAATGATCATATTCACTTCTTGTAAAATTTAGGATCACCATGAAGGATTCAAACTTCTTGTACCATTGCCTGGGAGACTGTCTCAGACCATACAATGACTTCTTGATTTTGCAAACAAATCTCTTATTGCAATCCTGAACAAACCCTTTTGTTTGTTCCATATATATATCATCATCTAAGTCTCCATATAGAAATGTCATTTTAACATCTAGCTGCTCTAACTCAAGATCAAGTAAAGCAACTAGTGCTAACAGAACATGAAGTGAAACAAGATTCACAACTAGTGAAAAGATCTCATGAAAATCAATACCCTCCTTTTGAGAATACCGTTTTTCTACTAGTCTTCCTTTGCGCCTTTCGACTTTATCATCAACACTCTTTTTCATTTTGTAGACCCAATTTCATCCGAAAACATCCATATCCTTTGGAATTTCTACCAGGTCCCATGTTTTATTCCTCTCTAAGGATCCTTTTCTTCTTTCGTAGCTTTCTTCCATTGAACACTTTTAGATACCTTAATTGCTTTTTGAAAACAACTAGGTTCTCCATCAATAGAAACCAAATCCATAGATGAAACTTAATCTTTGTACCTTGTAGGAGGATTCCTGACTCGTGAAGCTCTCCTCAAAGATGGTTGAGGCATATCCTCAGTTTCAGTTTCCTCGATATTTTCTACATCTTCATCTTCTTCTTCTTATGGAACTTCTTCATGTTCCTACCTTTCTAAAGATGGTTGAGTTTCCAACTGAATTTGTTGAATTTTTGGTACTTGTTCTTGTCTCACTTCAACATTGATGCAGGAGCATCGCTCCACCTCAGCAAACGCACCAACACACAAACACACAATGGAGAAAGGGAGAGGCAATAAACCTCCCATTTTTTTAATTTGAAATAATCCTATAAGGATTTTTGTGCTATAAGGTTGTAAATGTTCGGCCATGCCTTTGTACAGGTAGTGGTTGGATTTCATTTAAAAGGTTGCTTGTATCAGGCCGAGATCATGGTCAGGTCTAGGTAAACATTTATGGAAACTTCAATGTAATAGATGAGGTTAGGTGAGAGAGGACGATCTTTTAGAGCCCCTCTTTTGTAAGGAGATATTGTATCATATTTCATAAGGCAGATGGGAAAAGAATGATAGAGAGGTCTGGGTAGAGAGGCTTGAGGAGGTAGAATAGCTATGAGAGAGAGAGCTTGAGAGAACTGAGACTTTTTTATAGTTTAGTTTTGTAAACATCTGTATAGACACACAAAGATAATAGAAAAGAAGTTTTTCCTGCATATCGGGTGTTTATGTGTTTCATGAATGAACGTTGTAGATATATGATAAGATTTATTTATAGTAAGAACATATATTTCATTTATCTTCATTGAGTCTCATAATATCATTCTGGATTCTTTAGGCTGTGCAAGGAATGCACAACAGAACATCAAAGGTTTTTGTAGCCAATGCAAGGAGTGCGCATTTGAACTTTGTGGAGTCAGAAAAGAACATCCCAATAGGGCACACCAGAGCGATCACAAGATCAAGAGGAACCTCAAGGGTACTGAATACCTTAGAGGGGGGACTATGTGAAAGAAGCACAGAGAAACAAAGTTACTGAGACATTTGTCGAAGCTCTGCCAAGTGGGCATTGAGCCGGTGAAAGTGTGCACATAAAAAATTTGTGTTGAGTTTGGGAGAAACAAAGTTACTGAATACTCTATGAGGAGAAGATCTGCAAGGAGTGCATTGAGCAGAAGGACACCAGGAGGGCAAGAAGTATTTCTTCTTCAAGAAATCCTTCAGATCTGAGTTTTCCGAAATACCAAGAATGCAAGGTGTCCGTGGGGGATCGAAACCTTTGAGGAGGTAAAGCTTAGAAGGGATATCACGAAGGTTGCAAAAGAGAAAGAATTATTCTAAGTCTAAAATCTCAAAGGAGGGATAACACTAAAAGAGTGAAGAGAGACCAAGAGTTGGGTCCGCGAGAAGACATTCAAAGGTCGAGACCTTTCGAACATTGACAAAATATTCTTAGTCAGGAGAAGGTGGAAGCTTAGGAGGAGGAGCGACAACAACCATCTGATAATTTGTGGAGAAGACCCTAGACCGCTAGATCTGTGTCCAAGCAGAGGATAAACGAGCGTAGGGGAAACAGATATCAGTCGTCATATCTGTAATGTCCCCATGGTCGAGCCCTTTATAAACCTGATGTATGAAATGAATTGTACATATGTGTTATAGGCTGGTGAGCCGAGTTCCTATAAGCTGTAGGCTTATGTGTTTGTTAGGCCAAGGAGCCTAAGTGTTGAAGGCCATGAGCCTGCTGATGTACTTGTATGTATGCAGATCGAGTAATAAAATATAAACATTGCCAGTGCAGACCGACCACGATGAATGAGTGAAGGGGGACTGAGCGTCCACAGAGTGGACAAGGAACTAATGGATGAAAGGTGGGAAAGGGGCTGAGTGTTGAGCCTAGGGGGGGCTTAAACTTGGAAATAATATTTTAATATTATTTCAAAATCCATGTGCATAACATATTTTTATCCTAAGCCCTTTTGGAAGGCCACGTGATTTCCCAAGTGGTGGGAGGAACGCGTGATGGTGAATGCATGTAGTCCCATGGGTGACAAGTGTCAACCCTGGTGCATGCACTAAAAGGGTGGGACGAGCCGTGAGAAGGTTTCTCCTCCTCCAGTCGACCCGACTGCCCAAAGCCAGAGCCGTAGGAACCAGTCTGCAAGAGACCCTCGTGTAATTTTGATACAGAAAAGAAATCCTGTGTTTGTCCTAAAGAATCCATGTACACCCCTGTCCAGAACTGTGGTGTCTGTGTTTGGTTCTAGTAAAACCCGGGAGCGCATTTCCTGAATAGGAACCCTGTGCTGGAATCGAGTGCAAGAATCCTTGTTTGTTCGGGAAAAGTTGAGTTAACTTGTGCGTGGTCTCCCTGTTCCGAAAACACGACCATGAGATCATCCTGTGACTGTTGAACCGGTTTGGGAAGCCTTTGTCTGTTTTCCCCATGGGTTTTTGTGGCCACGCAGTACTATATTGCGTGAGGCTTGTTGTTCTATGAGCGACTCCTCCAGGTGAGAGAGTGCACAGAGGAAGGAGAGAGCTCCTAGAAGGAACCCTGTAGCTGCTACAGAACCCGGAGACTTCCCATCCAATCTGTTCCTATAACCCAAGGCAAGGGAGACTGGAAGCCGAAGGACTATCCAGGTGACAGAGAAGGTGCACTCTCCTAGGGTGGAACAGGCATGTGGGGAATGAGGGTCTGTGGGCAGTGAGCGAGGGAGATTCCGGGGAGAGTTTTCTTCCTGGTGGTTGTGTATGACTAAATTCCCTGTAACCTCAGCCTGAGTCTGGATTCCTTGCCCTGGGGTGGAGCTTAGTCCCAGCTCGGGGTTGACCCACTGTTGAGTTGAGGAGAAGTGTGGTCTACAGCTGGGAGGTTCGTGGAAGGCCTGCATTTGGTTGGTGGATTTCGCCACTGTTTCAAGATAAGTATTTAATTATGTTTTACCACATTTTCATGACTCTTCTAGATATTTTATCATGTTTTCCGCTGTGTAAATGAATTACTGTTGAATGCTATGGCTTGTTTAATTGTAGCAGTAATTTATATATTTTACTCTGAGATTTAAGTGTGTTTAATTGTTTAAATGCATGTGGAGTATATATAATGGACTGTATGTGTTATGTAAATCCAACATAAGTGTATACAGATTGTTATATTGCACGTTTAAAACCTCGGTTGAGAAAAGGGTACACTACAAAGTGATATCAGAGCTAAGCATTCGACACTGAGCCTAGATGGGCCAGTGGAGAAGTCTTTGGACTGAGAATGAGAGGGGAAATTGAGTCGTTAGGACCAATTTCGGACCCTGGTTTTCTCCGAAGCATCAAGGAGATACTTGAGGAGTTTTTAAGCTCAGGAGGTTTAGCAGTGTTGTGAAACCACAGCTGGTATGGTATATGACCACAGGGAGACAGGTCTCTACACCAATGGTGTTAGAACCTTAGGATCCGTTCGGGAGGGAAGGCGAGCCCTCGTGACCTTCGAATATGGAAAAATTGTGCACAAGGTTTAAATCCTTTGGATATTGCACAGGGGATTGGAAAATCGCAATACGCGAAATCCCGATTTGGCTAGGAATGGTCTAAGCTGTCAGATCTCAGTTGGAAAACCCGACAGTCGTTGGATATGTCGGGAGATGCCCGAAGGTTAAACCTTAGTATTTAGGGACGAAATCTCCGAAATAGCGAGAGAGAATCTAAGTCATCCGTCTAAGGAAATACGCGTGTCGCGTGATCGTCCAATTCGGAGATCCGGACACCCAGACTCACATAGGTGAGCATCTTTGACCTTGCATCGGGCGAAGTCCCGATATTTGATCCGAGCCGTCCAACAGTGGAGACACGTGGCGGAGTTAGAGCGACCTGTTGGTACACAGGCTACCGGGGTTTTGGGTTGACAAAGGGTTTTGTCATCGGGGAATCAAAATTCTCGAAGTCTCGGGATTGAATCGAGATCGTCCATCCGTTGTGGACGTGTGGCAGTAATCCAGGCAATCGGGGAAATTCCCGATAGAATAATCATCCATCGGAAAATCGGGATTCAGAGAATCAGGACTCGTGGGGACAAGAAGTTTATGCGTTGTGAAACTCCGAACCCTGAAACCCTGATGAGCGGTTTGATTACTGTCACAAGGTAGAGGTCACATGGACCTCGGCATAGCCGGGGGGTTAAGGCAAAAATGCGCATCGACAAATCGTGGATCGGGAGATCATGAGGACAGGAACTCCTATCGTCGGGGATCATGAAACCCCGATACCCAAAAACTCAATTGGGAGTTGTGCCATGTGGACACGTGGAGTTGTACCATGGGCCAATGGGGACGAGACGAGAAGCAAGAAAGGTGGGACCCAATGACGACATTGAAAGCTTAGAAGAGATAATACTTTAGTGCGTGAAGGCTCTGCAGAGGCGCAGGAGCCAAAGGATCCTTCGAGAGTCCGGAAGGAGAAGAAAGCTTAGGAAGGGTAGTGTTCTCATACGCATGGCAGAACTCAGAGTGAGGAGTTCGCAGAGGAAGAGGACAAAGGCTGAGGCCTTGGAGACTTGAAATTCTCCCAAGTCTGGGAAGAAAGAGCGCAAGAAGCTCAGGAAGAGCAGCATCAGCCGTCGGATCGGCAAAAGAACAGATCTGGACCATTGGTATTAAGCATCCAGAAGAAGCTCAGGAGGAGTTTACAGAAGGAGGAGACCGACAACCATCGGATCTGCAGGAGTTGCACACAGTTTAACCTCTAGAGGAGGAGCGCACAAGGAGAACATGTCTGAATCGTTAGATCTGGAACGGATACCCGACAACCGTCAGATCTGCTGGAGCTGCACAAGGATTAACCATCGGGATATTAGCCATCGGGAAATTGGGATTCTCGAGGGCCAGAGAACTAAGACTTCGGAAGTTGAAGGGACGCGTGGCAATCATCTAGCGCCATTGGAGTTGAAGCCGCATCAGGATATCGGGGATCCCGTAGACAAGTGGTTTATGCATTGTGAAATCGCGATCAGTAAAACCCCGATGAGTGGGGGCCAGCTGTCAGCACAACAGTGAAGGAGGACAGAGGCGTAGTGGAGGCCATATATCAACGAACTGGAGCATATCGCGGATCAGAGAATCGCGAGTCCCGGGGACATGAGCAATTTGACATCGAGAGTGCTTAAACTCTGATGGAGTGGTAAAGACCAAGGTCACGAGGTAATGGTCATATGGACCATAGCATATCTGGTAGGGGCTAGCGTGTGGAAGGATCTTATCAGAGAATCGGTGATCAGGGGTTCAAAGGGTCAAGAACTCTTGACAGTGGAAATAGAGAAACCCCAATGCCCGATAAGGGTCTTCTCATGGGGAAATTGGTCACGGTCCGATGCAGAGGCCGAGACAGGGAAGAGAAAGGACCTGTGGATCGGGTCATGTTTTAGCAAAGGATTCTGACAGGGGATCTAAAGAGCCACTTCGGCTCGAATAGGGGATTTAAGAATGATCCTGTGAGCAGGAAGTCAGGTGAAGAGACCCTACGGGGTGATAGGTCTAGCCATCTACTGCGTCAAGTGGTATCAAGTGGTACTGCATCTAGAGGCCACGCTGATGGAAGTTAAAGGAAGAGCTAGCACGTGCTAGACTCTTGTTTCTGATTTTCGGGATAAAGAGAGTCGAGGGTGACTCATATCTAAACACCCGGTACGTTAAGTCCTGAAACGCCTTCTGGATAGGCACGTGGTCATAGCCGGTGGCCATGTGGGAGAAACTTATGCCACTGCTAGTTCTCGCAAGAGAGTTTTCGCGCAAGGCTTGTGGTTTTGTTGCGTGAAGGTTCTAGTAGGAACCCGAAGACATTCTCCAACTCAGAGAGTTGAAGACCCATTGACTGGGGGATCAACAGACCCCATTGAGGTAGGGGAAAATGCATTAAAGGTACTTAGGGCATGAATAATCATGCACAATGATTACAGTGGAGAGAATAAGAAGATTCAGGAATCCTGGAAGAATTGAATGCTTCTGGGATCCACAAGAAAAAGTGTTAAAGGGAGAAAGAAGTTGTTGCAATTTATAGCAGCAAGTATGTTTTGG
>SNQJ01S0058052.1:32282-45175 GCA_010110895.2 Picea sitchensis | reverse complement strand
CAATAGATCTTGTATGTTTTAATTTGTTTATGTTTCTGTCCCCAAGGGTTAGGTATTCAAGGGTTCTACAGACAAGGGTTTGCCATGTGCTATATCTCTCTGATATACGTGCAAGATCCAACAGTAGTACTCGGCCCAATATCTCAAGGCACTAACTAAGGATGATAGATCGTATCCTTAGCCGTACTACCCGACTACCCCGGTACTAGAGAGTATCTTCCTGAGTGTTTCTCTTGGTGACACTATAGAAGTCAGGCGACCGATCAGTTTATCCAAAGAGGGATTAAGGTAATCTAGGCCGATCCGTACACAGGTGTTGTCTGATGCGCTACCACTGGAACGAGTACCAACAGGGGTTATAAGGGTGGCCAACAGATGTGCGCTTAAGTACCACTTGTATTTCCTGCGTGTATGAATCCCTCAACTGTGGGTTCATGCGCATAACGAAAGATCTATATGGCTTAAAGACGTTGGAATACGTCTCTACCCTGGAAAAAAAATTAACCCACACTTTTTGTCGAGGAATGTGCTCTAATACCACTTGTAATATACCAGATATAACAAGTATGCAGAACATAAATAAAATGCTAGTAATGGAAGAACAACAACAATATAACCAGAACAATCACCACAATAGCACTGAAATGATATAAGAATAACAACAAAAATAACACTTTGATACTAAAAGTAATGTTCATGGGCCTCTTCGAGGGGGAAACCTCCAGTTGAGCATATCTCTATTACAATAATCTCCAAGATAGGGTTCTCATACCCTCAACTCCTATTTATACTAAATATGTCTATCAAAAGAAGCATCTAGAGGAAGATCCTTCTAGAAGCAGAAGCTTATATTAGGTCTTCTTACATCTGCCTTATTCTATTTTATTGAAAGGCATTATTAATATTGACCTTTATTACATCCAAATATATTATTCTACCTATGTGTGGGTTAGGACCCTAATAGTGATAGATTAATTGCTTCTGCCTCTAAGATATTGAAGCACCCATTTCACTGCTTCACAATGCTATTTTCCTTGATTAGCCATGTCTCGACTGACAACACCAATTGCATGTGAAATATCTAGTCTAGTACTCACCCTAGCATACATAAAACTTCCCACTACATTAGCATATGGTACATGAGACATATAATCATTTTTTTCATCATTACTAGGACATAAACCTGAAGAAATCTTGAAATGGGAAGCCAAAGGGATCTTTACGGGTTTCACATTATTCATACTGAATATCATAAGTATTTTCTTCACATACTTCTGTTGTGATAACCACAACTTACCATTTTTTCTGTCTCTATGTATATCCATGCCTAAGATTTGTTTTGTTGCTCCCAGATCCTTCATATCAAACACCCTAGCCAACTGAGCCTTTAACCTGTTAATCTCGACTGTGATTTTGTTTGCCACAAGCATATCATCAACATATATAACACCAAAATAATGAACATGCCATTTTCCAACTTTTTAAAGTAAACAAAATGATCATATTCACTTCTTGTAAAATTTAGGATCACCATAAAGGAATCAAACTTCTTGTACCATTGCCTCGGTGACTGTCTCAGACCATACAATGACTTCTTGATTTTGCAAACAAATCTCTTATTGTGATCCTGAACAAACCCTTTTGTTTGTTCCATATATATATCATCATCTAAATCTCCATATAGAAATGTCGTTTTAACATCTAGCTTCTCTAACTCAAGATCAAGTAAAGAAACTATTGCTAATAGAACATGAAGTGAAAAAAGATTCACAACTAGTGAAAAGATCTCATGAAAATCAATACCCTCCTTTTGAGAATACCCTTTTTCTACTAGTCTTCCTTTACACCTTTCGACTTTATCATCAACACCCTTTTTCATTTTGTAGACCCACTTGCATATGAAAACATCCCTGTCCTTTGGAAGTTCTACTAGGTCCTATGTTTTATTCCTCTCTAAGGATCCTTTTCTTCTTTCATAGCTTTCTTCCATTGAACACTTTCAGATACCTTAATTTCTTTTTGAAAACAACTAGGTTCTCCATCAATAGAAACCAAATCCACAGATGAAACATAATCGTCGTACCTTGTATGAGGATTCTTGACCTGTGAATCTATCCTCAGAGATGGTTGAGGCATATCCTCAGTTTCAGTTTCCTCGATATTTTCTACATCTTCATCTTCTTCTTCTTGTTGTTCTTGTTCTTGTTCTTCTTCTTCTTGAACTTCTTCATGCTCCTGCCTTTCTGAAGATGGTTGAGTTTCCAACTGAATTTGTTGAATTTTCAGTACATGTTCTTGTCTCACTTCAACATTGATGCAGGGGCATCGCTCCACCTCAGCAAACGCGCCAACACACAAACGCACAATGGAGAAAGGGAGAGGCATTAAACCTCCCATTTTTTTAATTTGAAATAATCCTATTAGAATTTTTGTGTTGTAAGGTTGTAAATGTCGGGCCATGCTTTTGTACAGGTAGTGGTTGGATTTCATTTAAAAGGTTTCTTGTATCAGGCCCAGATCGTGGTCAGGTCTAGGTAAACATTTATGAAAACTTCAGTGTAATAGATGAGGTTAGGTGAGAGAGGACGATCTTTTAGAGTCCCTCTTTTGTAAGGAGATATTGTATCAGATTTCATAAGGCAGATAGGAAAAGAATCATAGAGAGGTCTGGGTAGAGAGGCCTGAGGAGGTAGAATAGTTGTGAGAGAGAGAGCTTGAGAGAATTGAGACTTTTTACAGTTCAGTTTTGTAAACATCTATATAGACACACAAAGATAATAGAAAATAATTTTTTCCTGCATATCTGGTGTTTATGTGTTTCATGAATGAACGTTGTAGATATATGATAAGATTTATTTATAGTAAGAACATATATTTCATTTATCTTCATTGAGTCTCGTAATATCATTCTGGATTCTTTAGGCTGTGCAAGGAGTGCACAACAAAACATCAAAGGTTTTTGTAGCCAGTGCAAGGAGTGCGCATTTGAACTCTGTGGAGTCAGAAAAGAACATCCCAATAGGGCGCACCAAAGTGATCACAAGATCAAGAGGAAGCTCAAGGTTACTAAATACCTTAGAGGGGGGACTGTGTGAAAGAAGCACAAAGAAACAAAGTTACTGAGAACTTTGTCGAAGCTCTGCCAAGTGGGCATTGAGCCGGTGAAAGTGTGCACATAAGAAATTTGTGTCGAGTTTGGGAGAAACAAAGTTATTGAATACTCTATGAGGAGAAGATATGCAAGGAGTGCATTGAGCATAAGGACGCCGGGAGGGCGAGAAGTATTTCTTCTTCAAGAAATCCTTTGGATCTGAGTTTGTCGAAATCCCGAGAACATAAGGTGTACATGGGGGATCGAAACCTTTGAGGAGGTAAATATCAGAAGGGATATCATGAAGGTTGCAAAAGAGACAAAATTATTCTAAGTCTGAAATCTCAAAGGAGGGATAACACTACAAGAGTGAAGAGAGACCAAGAGTTGGGTCCGCGGGAAGACATTCAAAGGTCCAGACCTTTCAAACATTGACAAAATATTCTAATTCAGGAGAAGGTGGAAGCTTAGGAGGAGGAGCGACAACAACCGTCTGATAGGTTGTGGAGAAGACCCTGGACTGTTAGATCTGCGTCCAGGCAGAGGATAAATGAGCATAGGGGAAACAGATCTTAGTCATCTTATCTGAGCTCATGGATCAACAACCATTGGATCCAAAGTAACGTGAATGGGTTTTAACTCTTTGGAGTGCACAGGAGAGAGGGTTTTGCAAAATCGCAAAATATCGACATCATCAGAACCGTCCATAGAAAGGGACGTGTACTGAGCGATCAACATTTCACTGACTCGTGATTCAAATAAGTCAAATGGAAAATTCGTGAAACTCGCGAAATGCGAAATCGCGAAAAGATCCCAACCGTTGATTGAGGAGAGATCTAGACTATTGATTGTCGAGGGAAAATTTTGACATTTCGGGGATCAGGAGAATGGAGGTCAAAAGTATTTAGACTTCATGATATGTGAAATCCTGACGAGATATGGACCATTAGATCTAGAGGAGCACGAACCATCAGATTTGGATGCCCTGATTTATCAGAATTTCAGAAGTCATGGATATGAATGAAGTTGTGACCTAGAGGTCGCAAGTCGAAAAATCCTGATTCGTGAAATGAGAATATCGATCGTTGGATCTAGAAGGGATACGTGTAAATGGGCCAGGAGATCCAGAAGGAGGCAGAGGTTGAAGAGTTGAAACAGTCGAAGCCCGAAGAGTCGAAGAGTCGTGAGTCATCGATCTGCAAGGGGACACTTATCGCCAGATTGCAAGCTTCGGGGAAAGTTACAATGGAGTTTCAATTTTGAGAACTGAAATAGATGAAGCCCGAAGCACTGAAGAGCTGAAGCGCTAGGGAGCCTAAGACCCGAAGTGTCGGGGAGCCAAAGAGCCAATGTGCCAAAGGCTAGATATATTCTGAGCCGTCAGATAACCCAAAGTGAATTTGAGCCATCGGACCAAGAGAGGAGACATGGCGAAAATCTGTGAACTCCAGGTAATGTTATAGACCAATTCATAGCCCTCAGATTTAAGAGGACACATCGCAGGATTCCACATAATTGGGGATAAGGAAAAGGGTTGAGATTTTAGACCTCAGAAGCCCGGAATCTGAAGAGGATCTCGACCATTGATCGAGAGTAGGATTCCAGGATCGTTGATCTGGTCGAGGAGGTCAAGGACCCAAAGCGAGAGCAGAACTATCGATTGGGGATATACCTGTCAATAGACCTTCCACTCCGGGAGATGCCCAGTCAGTAGAGGCAAGAACTTGAGAATTGATATTCCCGAAGGCCGGACTCACGGAGGAGATCCTGGTCATATATTCAATGGGACAGGTGGCAACAAATCTTCCACTCAGGAAGATTTTCAGGCAGAGGAGAGTGGAGTTTGATAATTGAATCTCCTAGAGGCTGAAAAGGCGGAGTCAACAACAACCATTGATTCGAACAAGACTATGTGTCGGCATATCGTAGAGATCTGTGGAGACGCGTGGAAGGAGGAAAGAAGAGTAGATTGAAGATCGATAATAGTTATCAATTACATGATACGCGCCAAAGGATTGTGAGATCGATGATCGAAAAGGATTGCGGGGCTAGGACATGCTCAAACGATAATAATCCTTAAGTGGGCCGCAATTTCAACCATGGTTTTGGAAGGGAGATACGTGGTAGCTGGAGGAGGATTGCGGGGCGAAAAGATGGTTGGTCTAAAACGACTCTTTCCTGGGTCGGCAATCATGCATTAGCACAAGGGCACAACCCAAGGTCGTATGAAGGAAGGGGCTAGTAAAAAGGAGCTAGTTCCCATGAACTAAAGACAAGATAGGGAGATCATTCCAAGTGTTGATTCAGATTGACTCTGCGGGCTCCTGAATGAACCCAAAAATTATACACAGGCCCCTTTTCTTCCTTTGGTGCAGGTCTTGTGATCAACGAATATTATCGATCTCTGTTCCACTCTTATTTCCTCCTTCCACGCGTCTCCAGAGATCTCTACGATCTGTCGACATGTAGTCCTATTCAAATCAACGATTGTTGTTGAATCTACCTTTCTGGCCTCCGAGAGCTTCAATTCTCAAACTCTTCTCTCCTCTGCGTGACAATCTTCCATAGTGGAAGATCTGTTGCCACCTGTCCCCTTGAATCTACAACCAGGAACTCCTCTGTGAGTCTGACCTTCAGGAATCTCAATTCTCATATTCTCGCCTCTTCTTACTGAGAATCTCCCTGAGTGGAAGATCTGTTGACACGTATATCCCCAATCAACGGCTGTGCTCTCGCTTCGCGTCCTTGACCTCCTCGATCAAATCAACGGTCCTGGAATCCTCATCTCGATCAATGGTCGAGATCCTCTTCGGATTCCGGGATTCTAAGGTCTCAAATCTCAACCCTTTTCCTTCACCGCAAATATGTGGAATCCTGCCACGTGTCCTCTTAAATCCGACATCTATGAATCGCTCTAGAACTTTACCAGGAGTTCACAGATTTCCACCACATCTCCTCTCTTGGTCCGACGGCTCAGATTCACTTCGAGTGATTTGACGGCTCAAAATATCTCTAGCCCTTGGTGCTTCGGCTCCCCAATGCTTCATCTCATTGGCTCCCCGGCGCTTCAGCTCTTCAGCGCTTTGGGATTTGGCTATTTCAGTTCTCAAAACTGAAAATCTAGTGTAACTTTCCCCAGATCTTGCAATCTGGTGACAAGTGTCCCCACGTAGATCAACAGTTGTTGGCTCTTTGACTCTTCGGGCTTCGAATGTTTCAACTCTTCAACCTCCACCTCGTTCTGGATCACCCAGCCCATTGACACATATCCCTTCTAGATCCAATGGTCTAGATTCGCCTTTCGCGAATCGGGATTTTAAGACTTGTGACTTCCAAGTCACAACTTCCTTCACATCAACAACTTCTGAAATTCCAATATTTCGGGGCATCCAAATTTGACGGTTCACGCTCCTTTGGATATAATGGTCCAGATCTTGTCGGGATTTCTCGTATTGAGATTTCGTGTATCGCAAAGTCGAAATAATTTTCACCTCCATTCTCCCGATCCTCGAAATGTCAAAATTCTCCCTGGACAATCAACGGTCCAGATCTCTCCTCAATCAATGACTAGGATCTTTTAGCGTTTTGCAAGTTTCATGAATTTTTCCTTTGACTTCTTTGAATCGTGAGTCAACAAAATGTTGATCACTCGCCATGCGTCCCTTCTGATGGATGGTTCTGATGATGTCGATATTTCACAATTTTGAAAAACTCTCTCTCCTATGCAATCCAAAGAGTTAAAACCCGTGCACGTTACTCTGAATCCAATGGTCATTTATCCACGTGCTCAGATCTGATGGCTAAGATCTGTTTCCCCTGCACTCATTTATCCTCTGCTTGGACGTAGATCTAATGGTCCAGGTTCTTCTCCACAACTGATCAGATGGTTGTTGTCGCTCCTCCTCCTGAGCTTCCACCTTCTCCCGACTTGGAATATTTTGTCAATGTTCGAAAGGTCTCGACCTTTGAACTTCTTCCTGCGGACCCAACTCATGGTCTCGCTTTTCTCTTGTAGTGTTATCCCTCCTTTGATCTTTCAGACTTAGAATAATTCCATCTCTATCGCAACCTCTACGTTGTCCCTTATGAGCTTGACCTCCTTGAAGGTTTCGATCCCCCACTCACACCTTTCATTCTCACGATTTTGTCAAACTCAAATATGAAGGATTTCTTGAACAAGAAATACTTCTCGCCCTCCTAACATCCTTCTTCTCAATGCACTCCTTGTAGAGCTTCTCCTCACAGATTATTCAGTAACTCTGTTTCTCCCAAACTCGACACGGAGTTCTTCTGTGCACACTTGCACCGGCTCAATGCCCACTTCGTAGAGATTCGACAAAGTTCTCAGTAACTTTGTTTCTCTGTGCTTCTTTCGCACAGTCCCCCCTCTAAGGTATTCAATAACCTTAAGGTTCCTCTTGAGCTTGTTATCGCTCTAGTGCACCCTCCCTGCACGTTCTTTTCTGACTTCATAGAGTTCAGATGCGCATTCCTTGCGCTAGCTACAAAACCTCTGATGTTCTGTTGTGCACTACTTTCACAACCTAAAGAATCCAGAACGATATTACGAGACTCAATGAAGATAAATGAAATCTATCTTCCTACTGTAAATAAAGTGTATCCTATATCTACAACATTCATTCATGAAACACATAAATACCCGATATGCAGGAAAAACTTATTTTCTATTATCTCTGTGTGTCTATACAAATGTTTACAAAACTGGATTGTAACAAAGTCCCAGTTCTCTCAATCTCTCTCTCTCACAACTATTCTACCTCCTCAGGCCTCTTTACCCAGACCTCTCTATCATTCTCTACTTATCTGCCTTATGAAATCTGATACAATATCTCTTTACAAAAGAGGGGCTCTACAATCTCGTCCTTTCTCACCTAACCTCCTCTATTACATTGAAGTTTTCATAACTTTTTACCTAGACCTAACCATGATCTGGGCCTGCTACAAGCAACCTTTTAAATGAAATCCATCCACTACCTGTACAAAGGGATGGCTCGACATTTACAACCTTACAACACAAAAATACGTATAGGATTATTTCAAATTTAAAAAATTGGAGGTTTAATGCCTCTCCCTTTCTCCATTTCATGTTTGTGTGCTAGTGTGTTGGTGCGTTTGCTAAGGTGGAGTGATGCTCCTGCATCAAGCATCTACCAATTCTGATTTTAAGATTGAGGGTTCATCAAATACTACATCTATGCTTATGATGAGTTTGTGGGAAGTAGGATCCCATAGTTTGTACCCCTTAACTCCGTATAGGATTATTTCAAATTTTAAAAATTGGAGGTTTAATGCCTCTCCCTTTCTCCATTGCACATTTGTGTGTGGGCGTGTTGGCATGTTTGCTGAGGTGGAGCAATGCTCCTGCATCAAGAATCTACCAATTCTGATTTTAAGATTGAGGATTCATCAACTACTACATCTCTGCTTATGATGAGTTTGTGGGCAGTAGGATCCCATAGTTTGTACCCCTTAACTCCATCACCATAACCAACAAAGACATATTTCTTTGATCTAGGATCTAACTTAGAACGTTGATCTTTAGAAATAAGAGCATAAGCATCAAAACCAAATACTCTCAGATTTGAAAAATCACATGAATGACCTATCCATACCTCTTTTGTAATGTTACAGTTTATTTCAGTTGATGTTGACCGATTTATCAGATAACATGTTGTAAGAATTGTTTCTTCCCACAATTCCTACTGCATCCTGGCATTACTGGTCATGCTCCTTTCTCTCTCTAGAAGAGTCATATTCATGCGTTCAGCAACACCATTCTGCTGAGGATTATAAACTGTGGTCTTATGTCTTTCGATCCCATCTTCCTTGCAATAGTTCTCAAATTCCATAGATGTGAACTCACCTCCATTATATGTCCTTAAACACTTGATTGACCTGTCAGTTCTCTTTTCAACCAATCCTTGAATTGCTTAAAAGTATTAAATACATCATCTTTTCTTTTAAGTAATAGACACAAACCTTTCTAGAGTAATATCCTATAAATGTCACATAATATGACGATCCTCCAAAATAAAATTTAGGGGATGGTCCCCAAACATCTGAATGAATGTAGTCAAGGATACCTTTGTTTATATGCCTTCCTACTTTAAAATTTTGTCTACATTGTTTTCCAAAAACACAATACTTGCAGAAATTCAAATTTAGAAAATTCAAACATGGAAGTGACTTACGATCAACCAGTACCTTAAGCCCTTTCTCTCTCATATGACCCAAATGTTGATGCCATAAATGAACAGAGTCGCTTACATCTTCAGATGGTACCATTGGTTGATTTACTTATGTCCTTCCTTCATTACAACTAAGATGCCTTTACACACCTTCAGTACTCTACCTTGAGTTGTACACCTGTAACCAACATAATCTAGACCTCCCAAAGATATCAAGTTCTTTCTTAGTTCGGGTACATGTATTACATATGTTAATGTTATTGCAGAACCATCATGCATTCTAATCTGGACGCTACCAACTCCAACAATTTTACAAGAAAAATCATTTGCCATAAAAACAACACCATCATTAATAGATTGTTAAGTTGAGAACCAATTTCTATGAAGACACATGTGGTTGTACGCATCAGAATCTAATAACCAATGCTGATGTTGATGTGAAACATCACATTTAGACAATACCTCATCAACCATACCTCAACCTAAACCTGAACTTGTTTCAGCTACATTAGCTTCCTTTGCTTCTTTTGTGGAGTCCTCCTTAGCTGCATTCTGTCTTTTCCAACAATCCTTCTTGAGATGACCAGATTTGCCACAGAACCAACATTTTTGCTTACTCTTCTTTCCCTTTGATTTAGACCTTGATGTACCCCTCTGACTTTTCCCTCTTTCTGTAGATCATCCTCTGACCACCATTACTTCTGCTATAGAGTTTTTCTTATTGGATTTCTTCCTAATGTCCTCACACAACAGAACTCCCACAACAGTGTCATAATTAATGGCATTTGCTCTGTTAAACCACATAGTTGTGACCATATGATCCCAAGACTCAGGCAACGAACACAGTAGCGTAATAGCCTTGTCCTCATCATCAAACTTTACTTCCATAACAGTTAATTTAGAAATCAAAGTATTGAAGACATTCAAGTGATCAACAATTTTCGTACATTCTTTCATCTGCAAGCTGTAAAACGACCTCTTTAAGAAGATTCTGCTAGACAAGTTCTTTCTCATATACAAACTCTCCAGTTTGGTCCACAAACCTGTTGTTGTTGTCTCTTCAACGATGTTAAACAATACCTCATCTGCTAGACAAAGGCGAACAATACTAAGGGCCCTTGCATATAGATCTTCTCAGTCCTCGTCTGTCATGCTTGTCTGATTCTTTGACCTTGCATTCAAGGCCTTTTGCAATCCTTGTTGCACAAGGAGATCTCTCATCTTGAACTTCCATAGCGCAAAGCTATTCTTACCACTGAACTTCTCAATCTCAAACTTGGAACTCTGCACTTTCCCCATTAACATAAACTACCGTCCAAAACCACTACTTGTAAAAACAAAACCCTTTTAAATGTGGAAGAATAATGGAATAAAACCAAAAAAAAATTAATAAAAAAAAAAAAAAAATTAAAATATATAAATATTTTTCGCTTTTTAAAACACCCTTCCACATAAAACAAAAAAGGTCACCTTTTAAGCATCCACCCACTTGAATGGTTCGAACTTTAAAAGAATCACCTCACAACCATGTCATGCATAATAAGACAAAGTCGATCCTCCATCTTAATTTTTATAAACCATTCAATTTTTTTCTTTAATTTTTTGTGGCAACCTATTTAGTGCATCACCTGTGACGATTAGGAAATAGTCACATTGTGTTAATGGGTAGCTTGCGACGACTTTCACTTAAATCGTCGCAGCTTTTACTCAAATCGCCGCACTGTGTACAATGTGGTGAGTGCGACGACACCGCACTGTGTGCCGCGTAGCAACGATTCTGCAATTTTTGAAAGTTTTGTAAGCTTCCTTGCTATCGTTGCATTGTCCCACAGGGACGACCCACGACGATGTAACAAAACCCGTCCTCGGCTCTCCACTTCCACTTCATTCGGCTCGGCTCGGATCTTCGATCCAACGATCAGATTCTTTTCTCCTTCGCTCCCTGCTCCTTCAATTCTACGCTCTAATACCACTTGTTATGCAGCGGAAGAAAAACAAAGCATAAAACCAGAGCACAAACTAAGCAAGATTAAATACTAATTAAACCAAGCACATCAATCACACACTTGACACAGTGATTTATGATTTATGTGGAAACCCAAATAGTGAAAAAACCACTGGCAATGATTATAGGTCTTCTCTCATTCAAGGGAGAACTACAATAGCCTTCATAGGCATACAATCATCCTCTCCTCACACACTCACTGCCCCTATCGTGCATTGTATTCTACCTCTATGGGTATGCTCTTCTTTCATTCAAGGGAGAACTACAATAGCCTTCATAGGCATACTATCATCCTCTCCTCACACACTAGCTGCTCCTATCTAGCATTGTATTCTACCTCTATGGGTATGCTCGTATATATAACATCTATCACTCAATTACACACTGATCATGAATCGATCACATAGTTACATGAACAATTCATAAGTAGATTGGTTGACATGTTTTCCAACAAATACATCATAGCATGACTCTTCAAAATCACCATATTTCAGAATCTCCTTCCACGAGTCTTCTCCTTGAATATCTTGCCACATATCTGCAAGCACTATGTTTTCGTATCGGCCCATCTCTTGTACTCCATGTCTTGAATAACAAGCGAATGGCTTTTCGTTTTGGGTCCAGATGAGCTCTTCATTCAAAAGAGTGTCGTTGCTGCCTGAAGCTTTCAAGCATTAACAGAGCATCCTCATCCTTCGTAGAACTGAATACAGGAGATCTATGATTCGATAAATGAATTTGTGTATCTCAATGTTCTCAAGTAATTAAAGGCCAGATAAGTTAAAGACGGCTTAGCTTCTGCAGTTCTATCCAAGTTGTTAGCTAAATTTCTCTTATGTGCAATGCAAATCCCAATATGCTTATCATGTGTATCTTATCATAGCTTGGTACGCATATATATATATATATATATCGATATCGTACAGGAAATTCATTTGCAGCAGCAAGAAGGATTGATTTCGTGGACCCGAAGTACGCTAAAAATTCGACTTTGACTATGAAATCTTTACACAGCATGCCTCCAGGATCAGATTCGAATTGCTCAAACGTGCGTACGTCTCTTTCACGTTCCCCCGGTCCGTTGTGAGAGGTTGCAAGTAAAACCATGGTATAAGAATGTTAATTGACATCTTTCTTCCATTTCATTGGAAAATTGGAGATGACTGGTATGCTTCCGGCAACCGCCGGCTCGGCAATTTTATATCGTAATCTCTCTTGTCGTGTCGAAATATCTAATCTCTCCTTCCAACCCTTTCGGGAACTTTGACCTATGCGTATGTGAAGTGTGGAAGTAATATCAAGGCGGGACCCTTTTTCGGTTTTGACCTATGATTATTTGCTCCGACTTAATGATCTTAATGATCAGGACGGCTAAAACACATCTTAATCATTACTATTACCAAAACTTAATGATTATTTTTTTGAAAAGGAGCTCTAATTTTACGTCACTATATAAACAAATTATCTTCCCGTAATTATCTTAATCATGAACTCATGATTAAGTGTGTAAATTTTAAGGTTATCCTCAAATCTAATAAATTTATTTATTAGTAACTTATCATATCTAATTACATCACTTGTTGGCTTG
>SNQJ01S0058051.1:43252-55911 GCA_010110895.2 Picea sitchensis | reverse complement strand
CCTCATATGGGTTTCCCTTAAAATATTTGTTAAAGAATAATATATGTGGCTTGTTTTGTGATTGTCATTGCTAGAACTATTTTCCCTCAAATTGAAGCTACTAGGGAGTGAAACTTCAAGGTCTACCCATTTTTATTCTAGGAGGGGTTATTCCCCCCATCAATAGATCCTTGAGCCACAACCATTCATCAGTTTTTAGCATGGTGAAATTCAATCCACTTAACACCCTTTAAGAGATTTTTTCCTGGAGAAGTCCCATGGTTGAAAGGTTATTTCTCTTGAGGGAAGGAGTTATTGCTTGAAGATTGCTTGATTTCTTGCAAGATGGACCTTCAAACAAAGAAATTTTTGGCATTGTCGGCCAGACCATTTTTAATAACTACTTATTCATGAGGGTGCCTTGCTAATGATTATGCCATAACTAGAACATTTATCACCAATCCTATAGAATATTGATGTTTCTTCCAAGTTATCCAAAGGTGACGGACCATACATGATTTGTACACTTACACTCCAAAAAGAGATGCTTAAACGTCTCTTCCTCCACAAAACACAACATGCATCTTGAGGGAGCTTGAATTCCATGTCTCTCCAGGTTCTCTAGTATCTATAGTCAACACTCTACCATGAACCATTATCCAACATAAGGTTCTCACTTTGGGAAATAAATCCTCTCCACAATTTTTTTCCATATAGCAGATCAAGGGGTTAGATTTTACTTAGATAACTTTTGAGCATAGCCTTTCTTGACTGAAAAAGATCCTTCATGAGGACCCCATTGTATAGAATATTTAATATATCTACTAAAAGGATCGACCCCTTGCAAATGATTGAAAAGGGAAAATAACTAAGGCTTGAGCAAATATGGCGGGGACAAGACTTTACATCCCTTCCAACTTTTAAATTCAGACTGATCCCATTAATATATATCAAAGAGTGTGAATTTATTGGGTTTTCAACCCTGCTTTATTCCCTTAATTACTTGTCACTCCCCATTGAATGCATGGAAAATTTGTATATTGGGATACAATTCATGGAAGGTGGGATGAACCGATTTCCCCCACCATTTTTACTAATCACTCCAACCTATATTGAAACTACTTCGTTGTCATTTAAGTTTGCTGAGGAGATGTGAGCTCTCAAAACTTGAAAGAGATCGATGCTTTCATATTTTCCCAACATTACTTGAGACTGGTGAATGAACTTATCTAGATGAATATCTTGTGGGGTCAAATGGTGGTGCATATGTTGAATGATAAATATAGAGTCTCCCACCATTGTGATATGGCATGTTCCTCTATACTTGAGAAAATATAACCTTAATATAGTAACAATGTCTCAGCCTCATTATATGTGGCCACATTGATCCCCCATGCAAAACATAATTCTTAATTTCCTTCAAGTTCTAGAATGACCCCCCACCCATGCTAGTTATTATCCCTCGAGATGTTCTAGGTTGTTTTTGGAACGATGTCGAGGAACCTGTTATGAGGAAAATATCTATGGCAAGGGGCAAACCACAACAGACGGAACAACACCCAAAAATCAACACTAAACTCAAGTATGCTAGATAAATGGAAATGGTAACAAGAGAAGGCGAAGTGGCTACCTCATCTGGATGTCCAAAGAAGACCTTGGATGAGCTCATGATCGAAATATTGATGCCTGCAACTTGTCCTCAACAATAAAGATATACAAGCATATATAAATTATATAGAAAGTTAGCATATAAACTAGCATAATCCATTAAAATGTATAACAAAAGTACATAAGTACATAGGAGACAAACTTTTGTAATGACACATATCGGAACCGAGAAACCAAATCCCTCCAGCTGGGCCTTCACTACTTCAATCCTCCACTAAGACAAGCTCACAAGTAGTAGGAGACAATGAGGTTCTCCATCTCAAGATAGGAATATCTTGGGGGATAAACACAAAGAGTTTAGACTTTCAAGGACAAAGGGATGCAGACTCAATATGAAGTAAAATTTCTCCAGAGTGTCTTTGCTCTCAATGATGTGTGTGTTTGAGGCTTGTATTTGGCTCAATTTATAACCTTCAAATGGAATTGAAGGGTCGGACTAGATCATTTCCAGTATATGGAAGGTGAAGGATCATGGATCTTGTGTATGGCATGGAAACCTGACATATTTTTAATTTTGAGCACAAAACCCGATGTACGTGGGCTATAATGGAGCAACCTATGTATACACAAGTTGTCTAACTGTAGATCACATATATGGACAAAAATATGTATTTTTAGCTCTAGAGTGAAAAAAATAGGGTAATGTGAGTATGCAGAGGGAAATGGAAAGCCATCAAAGAAAGATGAATGGAGTGTGGTGTTGTCGCAAGTGTCAACTCTAGGTTGTAATAGAGCCAAGCCTTAGCACATTTTAAATGAAATAATAAGTTGTCACTAGGAACTTGACTTGGGTTTCATGCAAGTAAATTTCAAGATAACCATGAATCATTTTTTATTAGAAGCTTCCCCTTCCAACCCGAGAGGGATCTATTGAGTATATGTCATGATAGGATATTCAATAAGCTTAACAATGGGCAGATCTATGGGTAACAGAAAGTTTTGAGGTTTTTAGGGTTGGTGGTTTGGATCGAGAGGTATTCCATTGGGCATGGAGTCAAATGATCCAGCAAATAATAAGAGTGTTTCGACAAAGGAAATCCATGGAACAAARGCGAGATAGAAGTTKATTACAGAGAGAAGGATTTATAAAAGTATGGCAGCAGAATAGAGAGACAACATATCAATATGCAAGGAGCACTTAGCAATGAGTGAATTTCTASCATAAATCAGTGGAAAGAGATGGTTGGGACAGAGCATCTAGMAAGGATGAATTATGAACCTTCAGATCTCTGCAAGAAACAACCTATAACCTGTCCAGCAACAGAGCATCTAACAAACGGATGAATTCCATTACAAACACAGTTACAAATCGGGAAGCAAATGGAAATAAAACTAAGTKAAATGATGTGAAAACGAAGCAATAAGACATTCTCTRCAAACAAGATCACAAGAACCTCTTATATATATCTAAAATKCTCTGCACTCTTTTAKTAAACATGAAAAYAAATGCTACATCCCAGGAGTACTACTCATGTGTGTCTTCCCCCCTTTTCTTCTTCAAGAAGATACAATAATATAAGTCTTCTACCCTCTTTAGAATAACTGAAAAAYGATTCGAATTAMAAAATAAATCCCTCTATAAATGAACAGGTATCTCATGTAGGTATTGAGGTCGAAATCTTCCCAAAAGATAACAACAGTTACCATCAATTTTGGAAACTTTCTACCATAGAAAATGGGCCAAACTGCTAAAAATTGGGGCTGCGGTTATGGTTATGTATCTCTCGAATAGTGACAGATGTGTATAAACTAAAAGATACTTGTGTGCATCTGTTTGTTCTGAGAAAAAACCTCTCTCAGTTCCCTAAGATCCATTTCCATTTGCCCCAGATCTGCATTTTACAAACATGTGTCAAAACATGAAAATATGAGATCCGAAAATTAGGGCTCAAAGATGGATTTGATTCTCCAAATATGTGACACTTGTAGGAAAACTGAGAGAGGCTATTGATATATGATGTGTTAGGCACAAAATCCTCCGACTGTTTCTCAAAATGATCCTCCAGTCGCTCAAAATCATCATTTTAAAATGATGACTCAGCATAGTAAAAAAAACGCCATATTTCTGAAAACGAACCTCACCTTTCGGGGGATTTTTGACTGCCTTCCCAAGATCCAAATGAAATTATGAAGATGCCACTAGAAATTTTAGGATCTGTAGATGTCGATTGACTATTCGAACATGGAAAATGGCCTCTCCAAGGCTGAGAAAAATGGTTTTTTCCCAAGGCATTGTTTTTGCATATAAAAAATATGTGATTTCGATGGCTAACAGGCCGAAAACAAGGGTATCTTAGCTGCCGAGAGTCTTGGCTTTTGGTGGATAACAGTGTGATTTCAGAGCATCGTAAGCCATCGAAAGTATCGAAACCCCAATTTCAGCTTTCGGGTTTTGGAAAAACGTGCAGTGGTCAAAATCTTTATGTCGGCCAAACCCCCGACTGCCGAAAACCCAAAATGGTGACGTGGCATTTTTGTAAAACCTTATTATAGCGATTTTATGTCATTTATTGCATTCTTTTCACACCTACTCATGAGATCTTCCTCCATGTGGCTTGATGCGTGGCGATTGAATGCTTGGTCTTGGCCGATACACTTTCAACAACTAATGGCATATGAAACCTGAGATTTAAGCTACCGAAAGTCTGCACTTTCGGTAGCTAAACACTATAAATTATTTCCTCCTAAGCTACCGAAATCCAAAATTTCAATATTTGTTCCAACATGTGGAAAAAAAATTATAACAACACCCCAAGGGCTAAGACTCTAAATGAATCTTAAAGACAGATTTGCGGTAAGGTAATTATGCAATATGTGGAAAGTTTTCCCCTCTCTCTCTCTTTATCTTATGAAATTATAAGATCTTAAACAGTCTCAACTCAGATGATAAATGCTCTCAACTATCAGAGGCATATGTCTATGAGTGTTTCAGATAATCAAGATTTAAAAGGAGAATGAAGTGATGAATTGGAAGAAAAACAAGATAAACATATAGGGAACTGTTGAGAATGAATCATGTAGCTTATGGAAATAGAACATTGTGCTGAGAAATTAAGAATTCAACAGCTCTAACAGGTGTATACAGACCAATAAAACATGCTTCAAACAGTTAACATATTCATACATTCAAATACATGGAGGTACCCTCTGCATATCATTTAAATGCACAAATAAATGATAAGAAATGGTCATACATTCAGAGGAAATCACTTCTATATCATAACCAGACATCATAAAGTAACATTGAGCATGAAGAATGGCTTGTTGTCTAATCTTTTATAAATCGGATATGATACAAGAAAAGAAAAAATGGTAGGAGATGTTTTACATGAATACATATACAATAGGAGGAATTACAAACTGAAACTTAAATGCAAGGGATGAATCTATGGTTTCCTGCTGCATTTATCAACTGACTGTGCTCAAGGTATCTCTGTGGTCAAACAACTCTGGTTACAAGAAACTCTTAAACTCCCCACAATGTCGACCTTAACAATGGGTTCCTTCATTGTCTTTTAGTCCTCTCACTTGTGCCCTACAACTGCTTCCTCAAACCACTTCCATCTTCTTGAATATTCCTACGGCTTCTTGATTCTTGAGCGGTTTTCCTCCTGGTGAAATTGTAAAAGCTGGCTCGATTTTTGTTATGTTGATATCGTGGAGTAGCTAGAGATTCGTAGGAAACAATACCCATCATGCTCTGCTCCTTAGAAATCTCTATAATCATTTTCCTCTTTAGTTGAAAGCTCGAAATCATAATTGCACAGGCGTGAGACTCAACAGCTAACAGATCAAAAACAGTGAGCAATCTCGACCATCCATCTTTGAACACGGGACTTCAAGTCGTCAGAAAACAACCTGGACGCTTGGTGTATCGGTGATTGAGGTGTTGACAATCGAGGAATAGCTGCGATCAAATCTGGGTCGTCCATCTTGGACTGCCTATGAGCCCTCCATCACAGACCTAATTAAATATGGGTCATTGGTATGCGAACTGATGAGCCTAATATGCCTTGAAATCAAAAATTAAAACTGGATTGTTGATCTGGATCACAATCAGATCTGGGCCACTAATCGACTTAACTTGCCCTTTCTTTAACGACATCATCATCGGGATGATTAGAGACAAATTACATCGGGGAAATTTCATCGCATTTCACCACCGACGACGTCCATGATGATCTCCACTATTAATATTTCGCCGAAACTAGGAGATTCGTTGATCTGGGCTCACCTAAAAGCCAAAAATGGCTAAGGAATTACCCTGATCATACTGACATCACCCTGGACACATGACAGCCTTATACTGGTACACACTGGCACTGATGTGGAAGAGGGGCATGACATGTGTCACCCAGTTTTGAGGTATTGGCCTATGTATGTGACAAGTTCCACCTATCCACGTGGCAGTCATTATTTGGCCTTGACAATGCTTCGTTGGAGGGATGACGTGACACTCAGCCATGATGCTTCAAAGCCCAAGAGCAGATCTGGACCATTGATTGGTCCCACTTCAAAAGGGGTCTGAAAGCACATCTGGACCGTCAACCAGAGGTGCCCATTAGAGTGGTCAAGGTCTGAGCTTCAAAAATAAATCTGACGAGGAGACTGAACTTGAGTCTTGATCGTCGATCTTGAGCCACTAGGGGAAGTCCAACGACGCACGGGAGCTTTCGATCTAGGTACGGGAGAAATTTTTTTTGGCCAAGGCAAAGATGGTCATGCTTACGTCACCCTAAACATGTGGTGGATTTTCATTGGCCCATGTTGGTGTTGATGTGGCAGAGGGGAATGACACATGTCACTTGGATTTGATATTTTTATGTATGCTTGTGGCGAGTTCCAGGTGTCCACGTGGCGGTTGTTGAGTGATTCTGACAGGTGCTATGTTGGCATCCAAGTTGTCATCTCTTTTGCACTTTGCCGATTACGATCTCATTTTGATCTCCACCATTAATATGTCATTGAAATCATGAGATTTGTTTATCTAGACTCGACCAGGAGCTAGAAAAAACTAAGGCATGAACCATATTATGATGATGTCACCCTAGACATGTGGCAGATTTTCATTGGTCCACTTTGATGTTGACTTGGAAACCAGAGATTACACGTGTCACCCAAATTTATTACATTTACCTATGTATGTGACGGGTTTCTCACATCCACGTGGCAACCACTGAATGGATCTGACAGTGTTTTACCGGTAGGATGCCATGACACCTAGTTGAGGAAGCTCAAGATCAAAGATCAGATCTAGACCATTGATCTCTCGGGGCCATCATGACTGATAGCGCAATAAAATCTAGGTCATTCATCGGATGCCTCTCATTGAAGTGGTCAGGGATTAAGCTACAAACAAGACTCCGAAGAGGGGACTCTAAGGGGACTCGATGTCCAAGAATCTATGAGGGYCGTTGATATCATCATGGTTGAAAGAAAATTTTGGCTAAGGCATGAACATTTTCACGTTGACKTCACCCTGGACACGCGGTGCCTTCTCATTGGTTCGCGTTGACGTTGATGTGGTGGATTGGTAGGACACATGTCACCCAAATTTGAGACATTTACTTGTGCATCTAGTGGATTCCACCTATCCACGTGGCATCCTCTTATTGGGTATGACGGGGCCTTTCTGGTAGGCTAACATGGCATCTTACCAGGAGACTACGAGATCTGAGATCAGATATTGACAGTTGATCGAAGGGCATGCTTACTTAAATCTGGGTCATTGATCGGAGTTGTCTCATCATACTGGTCCAGGAGATAGTTTTTTAAATGAATTCAACAAGGGAGACTTCGATGAAGAGGCTCCTACAAAGAGGACTTTGACGCAAAACTGGAACCGTTGATCATGCACCCTTTTAATCATAGTCGTTCGATTAGGTCAGGTCTTGAATTATTTATAGTGCTTGGTTTCTTGGTTGTGGTATCATGATAAGCCCCTGGGCTATTGTCTTAGCCCCCCTTTTCGTGCGTGAAAAACCCCTTTTGGAATATGACAAGTCCCTTTTGCACCGCGACAAGAACCTAAGGGCTTAATATTTGTGTTATATGCACAAGGGCATGGATTTTCTAGTTGTTTCTTCATTCTTCCTTGGGAAACTTTGACTATGAGTTGTGTGGAGGCTCATGAAGCTCTACTTTCTACTACTAACTCATATGATCTCAGCCTTATAACTTCAGTCATTCTTCATTTAATTGCAAGAACAAATACGGTACTAACACCAGCCTCATATGGGTTTCCTTTAAAAGCTTCATTAAAGAATAATATGTGTGGCTTCCTTTGTGATTTCCATTGCTAAAACTCTTTGTCCTCAAACTAAATCTACTAGGGAGTGAAACTTTTAGGTCTACCCATTTGCATTCCAAGAGGGGTTATTCCCCCCATCAATATATCCTTGATCCACAACCATTCCTCAACATCTAGTGCAGTGACATTCAATCCACTTAACACCCTTTAAGAGATTGTTTCATGGAGAAGTCCCATGATTGAAAGGTTATTACTCTTGAGGGAAGGGTTTTTTTCTTAAAGATTTCTCGATTTCTTGCAAGATGGACCTTCCAACAAAATAATTTTGGCATCGTCAACCAGATCATTTTTTAAAACTACTTGTTCATGAAAGTTCCTTGGTAATGATTATGCCATAACTAGAACATTTGTCGCCAATCCTATATAATATTAATTTTTCTTCCAAGTTATGCAAAGGTGAGGGACCATACCTACTTTGTACACTCACACTCCAAAAAGAGATGCTTAAATGTCTCTTTTTCCACACAGCATAGCATACATCTTGAGGGAGATTGAATTCCATGTCTCAGCAAGTTCTCTACAATCAACACTCTACCATGAACCATTATCCAACATAAGGTTCTCACTTTTGGCAAGCAATCCTCTCCACAATTGTTTTCCATATAGCAGATCGAGGAGGTATATTTTTCTTAGATAAATTTAAAGCATAGCCTTACTTGACTGAAAAAGATCCTTCATGAGGACCCCAATCTATAGAATATTTAATATATCTAGTAAGAGGAGAAACCTCTTGCAAATGATTGAAGAGGGAAAATAACTAAGGCTTGAGAAAATTTGGTGGGGGCAAGACTTTACATCCCTTCCAACTTTTGAATTCGGACTAATCCCATTGCGATAGATCAAAGAGTGTGAATTTCTTGGTTTGAAACCACTCCTTTATTCCAGTAACTCAGGGATTTGATCTAGTGACAACCTCCTAGGGATATGATCCTCCCAAATTTTAATTTTCTTTCCATTATCGAGAACCTAGGATAAATGATATTGAATAGTAGAGGTCGTGAATTTTCACAAATTTCATATGGGAGAACATCTTACCATTGGGATTGGAAATTCCATGCTTCTTAGCTATGAGCCTGCAAATAATTTTTAAGAAGTAATATTTTCCACCTTTCTTTTCTCTCAAATACTAGTCTCCACAATATGTTTTCCCCCTTTGTTAAATTCATATATAAAGGATCCTTGATTTCTACACGTCCTTTTTTCAATGATTCCCTCTATATGTTCCAATTACAACATGGGTGTTTGTCTTCCCCCCCTGCTAGATAAATTTTCAGATATCTCTCCCAATTTTTTTGCATGATTCCTATCAGAGCTAGCAAAACCCTTGATAGATGGGTAGGGATGATAAAAGTGGGTTGGGTTTAACCACTAGGAGCCCCTTTGTTGCATATTGATTTTTATTTTTTGGAGGACAAACTACCAATTTGTTTCCTTTGAACACTTAGGAGCGATAATAATTCCCAGGTATCTAAACGAATACCATTGACGAACACAAGGAAACTCTAGGACTCTRGCTAACTTTTGCAACAACCATGGAGAGGAATTATATCCATATATATTTTTATTTTCCTCGTTGATCTTACCTCATGATGCATTCGTAAATTGAGTCAAAACCCGCTTGAATATCTCATCTATGATAACAAAAGTAACCCCCTTAAGTAGGGCATCATTAACAAGCTATGAGTGGCTCAGTTCTTTGTCTCCCAAAAAAACTAATATCCTCTTTAGGCTTCTAGCAATCATGTCCTATTCTAACCTTCTACATACATAATCATCCATGAGAATGTATAATAGTGGAGACAAAGGACAACCTTTTCTCAACCCTATCTTGATCTAAAAGAAGGGGGAAATCCTTCCATTTACCAATGACGCTATCCATGTACATCAAATACATGCCTTTATATAATGAATGGAAGAATATGTAAAACCAAACAGTCATACGACATCCAAAAAAAAAAAATCCCAAACATTTTCGACAACATCGACCATGTCTATCTTGACTATCATCTCTTTTTCATTATTTCTTATGTTGGAATGAATAGCCTCTTGAAGCAATATATTTTTGTTAGTAATCTACCATTTTTGGTCAAAAACACCCTGACTTTCATATATTAAATTGGGGACAATCTTATTCATCTGATTTGCTAATATTTTTGTTAGGATCTTATAAGAGGCATTGCATAGGGAGATTGGCTAGAATCTAGAAAAGGATAAGGGATTGTCCTCTTTTGGGATTAGAGAAAGAAATGAATAATACCTACCTCCTCCCAACTTGGATTTCTTTCTAGGTCAATTCATCAATGGACACATGAAATGCTTCATAATGCTCCAACGCGTTGGAAAGAAGTGAATCATTAACCTGTTGGGGTTTGGAGCTTTACCAAGATATAGATCCTAGATTGCAATTACCACTTCCTCTTCCTCGATTTTCTTGGAAAACTTTCTATTATACTCATCTAATACGAAATGAGGAATCTATTTAAGCATCATTTGTATGGATTTAGAAGAAGGTTGTTCCTCCTCCATGTACAATGCTTTGAAATGATCATGGGTTATAGTCCTAATAGCCTCAAAATCCAATATATGTTCCTCCGTGCCTAGACTTGTATCTTGGACATTGTTTATTGTTGGATACCTAATCCTTGTGATTATGGTATTTTGTAAATATCATTTAGGAAAAATGTGAAGAGTCATAGGTGATAGGAAGAGTCATTCATATGTCTTGGAAGATGAAACCAAAGGTCATATGAATTGTATTTATGAATGTCTCATGTTAAAGCAATGTAGGAAAGTGTGGAGTTACTCATTTCCTACACATACCTGGCCTGACAGTGGTATTAGAGCCAAAGAAGGTTTAACTCCACGATTCTTCCTTATGCATAAACGCCTATGTCTCTCTGGTTACTCCCTCTGCAATTCTGTCTCCTGCTGCATAAACGTGTTTGGTTATTCCTTGTGCCCCTCATCTTTGTCGTTTGCAGGTGTTAAGGTTTCCTCTCTGTTTAGTGTGAATTCCTTTGGTGTCAAACATATTGTATGAAATTGGAAGGCGACCTAGGTATTTCAATCATGCAAATCTTGTTGTGATTCCTCACCTGATATATCTCAGACGATCTCTACAATGTTCTCGAGTTGATTCAAACCCTCAACATGACAATTTTTGTGCGCTGAAATAGAACCCTCCTTAAGTGTATTCATTCTCTCTTCCCAAATAGGATGGCACACTCTCGTATGACATTGTAGAGTTTCTGGGAAACTCATATTTGTAGAAAAACTCCATGAACTCGAACCTCCTCAACCTCGTGGATCCAATTCTTCCTTCATTTTCCCAAGCTCGCAACTCGTCATGATGGTTGATTGCATTTGCCCAAGAAGGAACTAAATGTGTTGAGTGGATGCATATTTTGGGAGGCTTCACAATATATTTTTCTGGCTAAATCAAGCCCAAATTGTTCATCGTGCTTTATGCATTAATCAATAAAGAGGAGAAATGTGAGAATATAAATCACCAAAAGTTTTAAATACCCTTTGATTATGATATATATGGACATTACTTGATAATGGCTTGATTGTGATATGAATGATGGTATGGTCAAGTCCTTTTTTAATGTAATGGGTGTTGCAATCAATATATTGTAATTATGAATTTCAACCATTAGAGACTCCTCCTCCCCATCCTTCGATTGTTAAGGAGGATTTAAACATTCTCATGGATGAAAATAGATGGAAGGAATGCACTCAGAGTAATGCCAAGATTAGCCGAGATATTGGTGGTTCTTTCTCTCTATTTGACTCTTTGCTGGAGAACAAGAGAAAACTTTTGGAAAGAATATAGTTATGCTCACTAGAGAGACCACGTGCCTTGCTCAGAAAGGGAAGAATCAAACACATGATTCTTCTAAAGGAGAAGAAAGTAAAAGAAGTACTTGGAAGAAAAAATTTGAAAAGTTCATAATGATTCCTAGACTCACAAACACCCCTTCAGATTAAGGGGGGAATGTTGGATACCTAATCCTCGTGATTATGGTATTTTGTAAATATCATTTAGGAGTAATATGAAGAGTCGTAGGTGATAGGAAGAGTCATTCGAACCTCTCGAAAGATGAAACCAAAGGTCACATCAATTGTATGTATGAATGTTTCACGTTAATGCGATGTAGACAAGTGTGGAGTTACTNCATAATGATTCCTAGACTCACAAACACCCCTTCAGATTAAGGGGGGAATGTTGGATACCTAATCCTCGTGATTATGGTATTTTGTAAATATCATTATAAATATCATTTAGGAGTAATATGAAGAGTCGTAGGTGATAGGAAGAGTCATTCGAACCTCTCGAAAGATGAAACCAAAGGTCACATCAATTGTATGTATGAATGTTTCACGTTAATGCGATGTAGACAAGTGTGGAGTTACTCATTTCCTAACCATACCTGGCCTAACAACTTGCTTAAGGAAAAATGAAGTATTCCACCCCCCTAGCCATATATTCTTGGATTTTATCCTTCAATGCTCCTCTTTTCTGAAATATAGATGCAACCTTCCTAAGACGGCACGCTCCTCCTCTAACCATTGTTGAGACACTTCTTGAGTTTCTAGGAAAGATTGAAGACTCTTTAGCTATTGTTGAATCTGTTAGCACTTGGTAAATTTCCTAGAGGTCGAAAAAAGAAGAAATCTACAAAGGTAACCTTAACCAACC